>DF244742.1:0-23060 GCA_000507305.1 Breviolum minutum Mf 1.05b.01 | reverse complement strand
TACACATGTATTTTAACAGATAGATAGATAGATAGATAGATAGATACATAGATACATAGATACATAGATACATAGATACATAGACACATAGACACATAGACACATAGACACATAGACACATAGACACATAGACACATAGACAGATAGGATACGCTGGGATGGGATGGTATGGTATGGGATGGGATGGGATGGATGGGATAGAAAGATAGGATGGATCGGATGGAAAGGATAGGATGGATAGGATGGATGCGATGGATGGGATGGGATGGGGATGGGGATGGGGATGGGGATGGGATGGATAGGATAGGATGGATAGGATGGATAGGATGGATGTATAGAGATGTCAGTAGATACTGTAGATAGACATAGATGTCCCGTCATAGGTCAGAAGCGGAAGCTGATCCAGAGAGCATTTCAGCATACCCTCATCACCATGACATCACCGTCTCACTTTTTGCATCGTGTTGCTTTCTGCGTCGTGTTCTTCGAGAAAGACCAAGCATTCCGAAGGATCAAACGTTTTCGTGGTGACAAGTCTACCTTCAAAGTGGATCAAAGTGGCACATGTGAACAAAGGCCCAAAGACTAGAAATTCCGACTCCTGTTCGAAAGAAACCTGTCCCGGGGCATTTTTCATCATTTTTCAGTACATGTTCATTGAATTCAAATGGGAAAGTTTTCCCGGGAACTGGCGACTCGCAACCGAAAGGTACCAGTCGCAAGCGCAAAGCATCAAAATGCTTTGCTCAGTTCACCTGGCATTGGACGATCACGATCCATATGCTAAAGGCTTCGCACCACTCCCCTTGGAATTCAGCAGGTTGAAGCAGGAAAACATGGGAGCTCCTTCAGCTGGTGGCATAGCACATTGTTCCCAGAAGCACCTTGAAAGCTTATTAAAAAGGAGTGTTGCGACATTGCAAATTCAAAACTTCCATAGAAATGACAGCAAGGACTTTGAAAGGCGATTTTCGAAAACCAGAAACTGAGAGCAGCACAAGCGAGTGCTTACAGCTGAGCACAACTTGCCACCCTCCATTGGTGTGGCCAGTTTGGTTCCACCCTTGATGCACAACTCCTTCACTTGGACTGCAAACAATGGACGGCCATTGGCAGAAGGGGCCGAAAAGCCGATACCAAAGCAGAAAATGTAGTAGAGCCAGAAGGTATCACCGAAGCTGGTTGACCAATCAAAAAGCTGTTGACCACTCCATCCATCAGCACCTGCCAGTTTTTTGTTGAAGCAAACGCAAATCGGAGATCCTGGTGCTGGTGGCAAGGAGCATTGGTCGGTGATGCACAGGCACACACGGATGTTGGAGCAGAAGGGGTCACCAATATCCGTCATCTCGCACCTGCTGTGCAGGCAGATATTGACGGCTTCTCCTCCAAAGAATGGATTTCCAACAGCTCCAATGCCAACACCCTCGCAGAAGCAATAGTTCAACCACCAAAGCTCGTTGAACATCTTGTCACGGTCCAAGTTGGGGGAGATGTCTGACTTGGCGATGTCAGGCATGGTGCTAGCGATGCGTCGATGTTCAGCGGGGGTTTATCAATGCAAGTTTTGGAGCTGGCCTTGAACCCGTGATGAAACGAGACATCGAAATGGACAGCTCATGGGATTTGCAAAAAGCCCGATTCCTGGATTCCTGGAAGCGCAGATCAAAATCAGTTATCAAGTTATCAGCAGATATCAGCAGAATCTCTTTTCCCATCTTTTTCCAATCCTTCTATTTCAGCCCATGTCCTCAACCAATGATGCACAGCTACAGAGGATGGAGTCCTGGCTGTTTCGAAAGGTATGGTTCACCACAGATTTGGGAACCATGTGGTTCGTACAAAGATCTTTGAAGCATCTTATGATTTGGGTCGAAGTTCCGCCATTTTTTCTCGGATCATGCCACTGAAAAACCAGGGTTTCAAACCCGGTGGATCACGGACCTGCATTTGGCCATCTTTTCGACCAATGTTCTGTCGGTGTTCGGCAGGGGGTAAAAAACCTGACGAAAAAAATGACCATTGGTCCAAACAAAATCTCCAACTGCGGAGAGTGTGAACCATCAGCCTCTGGAGGGCAAATCAACACTGGAGCATTCTCTGTTGAATCTGGCGAGGCATCAGATTCCGACAAAATAAAAGTTCCATCGCTGGGAGAAAAAAAAGCTCAAGACTACTACTTGTACATGTAATTTGATGTCCGAGATTGGAAATTCTAGCAAGAGATACCTCAGGGGATATGCGGCCAACACTAAGACAACTTAATTTTGATCACTCTCCAAAGCTCTTTCCTCGCCTAAGGACAAAGCTCTCATGGTCGCTCGCGTGAAGAAGCCCGGACCCGTATCTGCAAGAAAGGCGGCCTCGCAGGATCTACAAAAGAGCTTCACAAAAGAGCTTCCAGAATTGGGAGTAAATTTCGTTTTCAAACATTATAAAACACTCCTCCCACAGCATATCAAGAATCAAAGCTTTTTGGGGGGCGCCTTTCCTTTGGCTGTAAGCTCCATGCCCAGCATGCCAGACCTTTTTCACAAGTCGTTGTCAAAAAACATAGGAAGTGCAAGCAGCCGGAAACATCAAGCAGCCGAGCAGCCTTTGTAATTGGTATGCAACTGCTTCACCAGGTTCGACATCATCCTGGAAAATTCATCAAGAACTCAAGGCCTTTTTTAGTTTGGAGCATCGAAGGCCAAGTTGAAATCACCATCAGTGCTGATGCTGAAACAGGTGAAAGCTGGAAATTTCGGCATTCGGCATTCGTGCTCTCCTGCCCCCACTCTGGCCAAGGCTTTGCCACATGCTCACAGAAAAATGCCACAAGCGGATGCCTGTTGTTCAAATCAGCAGATACGGATGAAAAACAAAACATCATCAAATCCATCAAATACATCAAAAAAAAATGAAGCTTAACCTCCAACCTCCCCAATGATAGGGCCATCATCCATCATCCATCATCCATCATCCATCATCCATCATCCATCATCTTCACTAAACCCTTGAGATGGATGAAACCCTCCCCATTCAAAGGCACCTTGGCTGTGCAGCAAAAAGGCCATTGTTCACCTCAAAGGCTCCCACCTCGGCGATGGGTTTCGTCCCGAAAGCATCCCATGGGTGGATACGGTTACCGTTGGATGGATGATTTTTTTTGCACCACCTGATTTGGATGTATGAAACCCTGGTAAACAATGGGATATTTTGACCATTTCAACTGGTTATATAGCCGGAATTCTGAACCATAAAAATATGATGTGAGGGAAAACCTGTACCGTCTGACACATCAATTTTGACACGAAAACACCATCAAACTGCTGCTTGGCTTGATGTTTGTTCAAGTAAAACCTCGATACCATCGCCGATACCGATACCAACTGGTTGCCTTCAAGGCACATTTGACATGCCTGTGTAGAAAGATGTCACATGATGCAACTCATCCAGAGGCCGTAAGCACTCAAAGTCCTGCAGTCCAGCAAGCGGGCAGGCTTTTTGCATGTATACTGTCAAACCACCCATGCAGGCACGGCCACCCAAACAGGACAGTCCATATCGACGTACAAGCCTCCATGTTCTAAAATGATCACCAAACCTCATAATAACAAAGAAGAAACAAAAGCTGCTCCTCAATCTCCTCAAACATTCGGAAATCCGATGGTCAAATCAAAAAACTCCCAAACGAGGATGCAAGTCAAGAATCAGCAAGAACAGAAAAGTGTTCGGCAAGGTTAGGATCTGACGCAGGATATCACTCTTCTCTGCAGGGTTCGTGGCAGCTTCAAATGCCTCAAAAAGAGTGAAGGATTCACAAACGAAGCATGGCAACAAAATATTCGACCCATCCCATGAAAAAGATTGGAATCCTCCACGGCCTGCAACAGCCGAGGATGATCATGCAGTATTGCTATATCTCGATCAGTCCATAAACGATACTCCCATCCAGGATGGCCTTGCGTGGGCAAAGAATCAATCTTGGACATGTTGTTTTTGGTAGTTGTTGAACGCCCCTTCCATAAG
The DNA here is from genome assembly GCA_000507305.1 of Breviolum minutum Mf 1.05b.01. Classification (NCBI taxonomy): domain Eukaryota; class Dinophyceae; order Suessiales; family Symbiodiniaceae; genus Breviolum; species Breviolum minutum. The sequence continues at coordinate 19,046 of DF244742.1, read as the reverse complement.
AATTCAAGAACTGAGATCACAGGCATCTTTGCCAGGTTTCTGCCAATTGATCACAAAGCTCTGGCCGCTCAGCTTCTCCCAACCAAATCCTTGAATTTTTCGAGTGCAAAACATCAATCTTGACCATCTGAGTCTGATTTTGTTTCACCAGATTTTGTTTGAACCAAAAAAAAGGCGGCAAAAAAAATCCCCATCAACTCTGAGTCCCCTGGCTGGTGAATCAACCGCGGAATAATGAGCTCGTGACAGTCCAAGCCACCTTGGGATCGCTCCTGGTTTTACGAGAACGCATGGTTTTTGTCAAACACCTTTAAGCTCCAAAAATCAGACATAAATATCATCCTCTAGACTCAATATAAAAGGATTTATGTATATATAGCATATATAAAAGACTTTTAACAAACACCTCCAAGTTTGAACTAGGAATCCCCTGTCTTTTGCAAAAAAAACACGAGAAAAAAAAACTTGCTTGCAAACAAGCCTGCCAGAGTTCAACGATACGTTCATACCACAAGCGATCATTCGGGCTCCAAAGCTTCCACCTCCGTGATCGATGGTGGAAAAAAAATCCAGCCATCTTAGTTGAATCTCGGGCCGGAATCTCGGGGGGGAAAAAAACCACAGAAAGCTTGACACCAAGTTACACAACGGAAGAAAAAACTTCACCGGCCAAAGGCCTCAAACCCTGGCTCTGGGGAAAGCTTGCACGGCACACAGCTGCCAAGACGGACCCCTGGAGTTCGGAGGCTCCGAAAAACGGAGCCAACTGGAGGGAAAAATCCGGAAAAAACAAATTTCCAACAACGGAAGTGGCGTTTGGTCATCCCTCCATTTGCGAGCAACACTTAGACAAACTTGACAACACACCTCTGAATCTTCCATTCTCAATCAGCATTGCATGGCACGCAGAAAAAACCGCTTCATGGACCTCTCCCACGGGATCCAGAAATGGCTGGTTCGCGGCTACAGCCGCTCAAGCCAAATGGATGCCATTTGCACTACAACATCACGACATGACTGAAGTTGAAATACAACTTCACTTCATGTGACTCAAAGACTCCAAACTCCCATCTTTTCCCCTCACTGTCAGCATCAGCACTCTCAGGAAGTTCAATATTGCCCTGGCGAAGAAAAAATCGAAAAACCTTCATCTCCAGGACACATCCAAAGCAGATTTCCCCCACTTCCCCACATGTTTGAATGTATTTTCTCAAGTTTCACTACGGTGCATTGACAAGCACAATGTTGGGAACGCCATTCCCCATTCCCACCTTGGCTGTGGATGAGGACTCAAAGCAGCAAGCACATCCCATCGTTCTCGCACCTGAGTTTTGTATACTCTTGTGCCAATGGAGTTCCCAAAATTGGATTGATTTCTAGGAGAAAAAAGAAGGTTCCTTAACGGCAGAGCGAAGTCCAGGATTTACCCTCTTCAGTGAAGATCCCTTGACTTGGATCAAATGGCAGACCTTTACAATAGTTACAGTACCAACATAGGCATGCATACACGTTACGCAAGGATCGATCAGTTTGACTGAACTGGTGGACCCAAAACGAAACAGAGCCTGCTTGTGTCTGATGAACGGCCTGTTACATGAACGCACTCAGATACTGATGCTGCTAACACATGTGGAGTTTACGCACAGAAACCACTGTTTGAAACGAAGGGGTCAGAAAAAAGATGTTGCAAACACAAGTACCCACTACCTACCATAACATTCTGCGGCCATCAGTCCACCAGGGAAAAGCAATCTCTACTTCAAAAGGTGCAGTTTGATGAAAGTTGAGTCATAGCACACATGGTCCATTCTTTCCATAAATTCAGCTGCATGCCACCAAAACGAAGCAACTTGAGTGCAACAGTGCAACACATTAGCCACAGACTCATTTCAAGCTTCCAACGGTTTCTGTTCGCACAGCGACGGAAAGTTCGTCCTTTTGCCGCAACTTTGCCTCAGAACACGGGGCATAGGGTGCGTTGGGGAAAACAACAACGACAATCCCTAGGAAACAACGGAGGAATTTTAGCGACCGAGTTGCTGCCAGACCTCTTGGAAGTGGTAGAAGACCATAATCCTGGCGCAACTTAGCTGCACACACGAGTATTGAAATCTATGACTGATACCCTTTTTTTTCATAAAATGTGGTGAACCGTTGACAGTTTTAGATGAGATATTTCTCAGAGTTCTCCAGTTTGATTGGTTTTTTTTTTTGCAGATTCACTGTTCTTTTAAGGCTCTCTGTTGTGAGGGAAAAATGCAACCTCCAGGCCTTTGGCAACCCTGTAGATTGAAGCAAAGCAGCAACGGTCTGTACGATTTCCCCGGCACTGGCCTTGGATGGTGGACCGAATTGGTGACAGCTTGGATGTTTTCAAACATTCAACAAGATGCAACTGGAATTATTATCAGAATTTGGAACCCTTTTATCTGAAATTATGGTAGAAATGCGAAAAATTCATCTTGGTTGTAGGAAACCAAAGATATCAAGAAAGAAACCCATCCTCAAATCTCGGCACGGCAGCCACATCCCAAAACGTCTGCGGCTCGGTGGTTTGGAGCGTTTTTGTCTGAAACAACCATTTGCCTCCAAGCTAAGCTCGGTTCAAAGTCCATGCCACGTGCTGCCAAATCTGTGGCAAACAGGGCACCCACAGCAGTGGCCTGACTTTGTGCACTCACAAACTCAACTGTCCTTATCCTCCTATAGCTGGATAAATTCAAACTCAACATTCCTCCGGTCCCTAGTGGTTATACATTGGTTAAACCAGAGTTTTTAGCCTAAATATTGAGCCAGGAACTAAGCTGTCCCCATTTTGAAAGCCAAGTTTTTCCCCTGAGCTTTCCCGCTCCCTTGGAGAATTGTAGTGCACGATTCCGGCGTCGATCATCAGAGAGGCTCCGATGCAGTGCTAAGAGGTGTGGCCTGGTGGTGGATGAAAATGTGATCATAGTTGATGGAAAGTGATGAAAAATCATGATGAGAAATGGTACAACTACACAAATGTTATGTAGATATTTTCATTGTAGATACTATATGTAAATACAAATACACCTGTGAGGGGGGTGAACGAAAGCCAGCACGCGTCTTTTCTGTCAAGCCCGCAAGAAAAATGATATCTAATATAGACTATCCTATCATATCCCATCTATCAAATATGCCTACCTTCTTTTGAGCGAAAACGCGGCAGATTCGGGGTGCTGACACGCCAAGAGGACGTAACGTACCTGGAAAAGAAGCCGGCCAAAGGCAGACCAAATGGCACACGGTGTGGTGTGCCATTTCGATCTGCCACACATGGCCCAGAAGGTAGCAGATTGGACTAGGAGAGAAGGTCGGCCAAGGGCAGACGAAATGGCACACGGTGCGGTATGCCGTTTCGAGCTGCCACACGTGGCCGAAAATAACCGCCGCGTGACCAGGGTGGATTCGAGCCTCTGACCGCAACGCACCGTACCAAAATTGCCTAGTGGTACAAACGGCTGCCAGACACTCAAAACCGGCACCCTAAACACCTTCTATTTCTGCCAAAAAAGGCCCCTGTGTCAACCACCCCCCTCCCCCACACCCCCTCCTTATTCTCACTTCGTTCGCAAGGTGAAACTACGCCTAGCCTACCGGCTGGCTTTCGTAATATGATGTGTACTGTAAAGGTTATAAGTTATAAATATAAGTATTCAAGTTGGAACAATTTGCCAGTAAAAAAGTCTAACACAAAAATGACACATTCCTTTATCTTTTTCTCTTTTGGAACAATTGACGTGTAAGATCACCTCGGTGCGGCTTTTCATCCGACCGATGTCTTCGGCACACCATCCGCAGCCCCTGCCTGCTCGGCACGCACACGCTTCATGCGGCCTAGCCAACGGAGGGAAAAAGAAAAAAAAATCCTGCTCAACGTTTTCTAGGCATCACATTTTGTTCATGATTATTTATGGCAATTCAGTTTCAACATGTTTCAACGAGTTTCCGGATTTGGAAGCGTGCTTTCCGCTCTCCCAGTTCCAGCCTGTGTGGCTTTCCGCTCATCTTCGGATCCAAGAAGTAGAGCGACCCACTCAAGCAGACTCCATATTCAAAAAACGGAGTATGAACGGTATGAACACCATGCTCCCACTTCCATTGAAAAAACTCCATGTGCACACTGGATCTATGTTGCTCTAGCGGATGCAACTTTTGCGAGCTAGGCACATGAGATGACACGAGTCCATCTTGCAGAAGTCAAAGTCGCTTGAGGAGATGCCAGAGATGTTGCCAGAGAGGTCACTTGATGTCAGTTGTCTGTCTCATCTTTTTCATCCGTCTGCCACCACCGGCCATCGCTTGGCTTGATTTCAAGAACTGGAATGGCCCCTCCTTTTGTGCTTGCAGGTCCCTGGCTGAAATGCCATGGAAACTGGCCATCTTGCAGCCTCGCAGAATTGTAAAACTGGCAACTGAAAAGGCACTTTCATTCAGCTCACGCGGTTCACCCATGCCACACGACTTTTAGGTGCAACTCGCATGCCAAACACGCTTCAATCAAACTTCGATCACCAGCAGGCAACAAAACCTGTCTTGCATTTGGCTGCATAGTTGCCGTGCGAACTTTCAAGTTTCTTCCATATTGGATCAGCAACTCTGCAGTTCCAGGTGGTAAGAACTCGGACGAACGGGGCAAATCTCACACGGTCTGGCCTGGCCCGGCACGCCTTGCGGCACCTCACCTTGCCTCTTGGGATTAGTGGGTCAAGTCCCATACCCCCGGATTTGAGGAGAGACTTGTAAGAACACCCCTCAATAAAACCCCGAGCACAAAACGTAGGAACCAGTGCGTCCACGAAGGAATGCTTGTGGTGCAGATTCACGCTTTCGTCTTCTGCCGGGATGTGGCGAGATATCACTGATGCATCGCCCTAACAACAGCAAGAACTATTGTTCTTGGGCATTCTTTGAAGATGAAGCTTGACTTGCCGGATTGGGCGTGGCGTGAAAGAGGAACAAATATTGGCATCTGCTTGTGATTCTTGCGTCGGATGAAAACTTAAAGAGTTGGCTTCAGCACCACGTTCGCCCTGGGTGGCCTCTCCCGATTTGAAGACACACCAGCGATCACCTCCCACCATGTAACAATGAAGGCACCAGTCTGGAAAAAGAATGCAGTGGTTCTTCGACTTCCTGCTGAAACATCTCAAGCTTAGATTGTCGGTTTCGTTGGGAAAGGCTGAGCTTCTCAGCTGGCGCTCTCTGTGCAAGGCAGGCAATGCGCTACGAGGTGCCAGTCTTAGCAACACTCTGCGGATGGGGAAGCATACTGTGATTGAAATATTTGGCAAAAAGCACTCAAGTTCTGGTGCAGTCTTGAAAGGCACAGCTGGGCATCATATGTGGGCAAGAGGCAAATCACTATATATAAATCATAGTGGTTGGCTCCGGCTCCGGGATTTGAAAGCACACCAGCGATCACCTCCCACCATGATGTAACAATGAAGGCACTAGCCTGATTGGAAAAAGAATGCAGTGTTTTTTTCGACTTCCTGCTGAAACATCTCAAGCTTAGATTGTCGGTTTGGTTGGTAAAGGCTGAGCTTCTCAGCTGGCGTTCTCTCTGCAAGGCAGGCAATGCGCTACGAGGTGCCAGTCTTAGCAACGCTCGGCGGATAGGGAAGCATACTGTGCTTGAGACATTTGGCAAAAATCACTCAAGTGCTGGTGCAGTGTTGAAAGGCACAGCTGGGCATAATATGTGGGCAAAAGGCAAATCACTCTAAATTACAGTTTGGCTCCGGGATTTGAAGGCACACCCGGGATCACCTCCCACCATGATGTAACAATGAAGGCACTAGCCTGACTGGAAAAAGAATGCAGTTGTTCTTCGACTTCCTGCTGAAACATCTCAAGCTTAGATTGTCGGTTTGGTTGGGAAAGGCTGAGCTTCTCAGCTGGCGCTCTCTGTGCAAGGCAGGCAATGCGCTACGAGGTGCCAGTCTTAGCAACACTCTGCGGATGGGGAAGCATACTGTGATGGAAATATTTGGCAAAAAGCACTCAAGTTCTGGTGCAGTCTTGAAAGGCACAGCTGGGCATAATATGTGGGCAAAAGGCAAATCACTCTAAATTACTGGTTGGCTTCGGGATTTGAAGGCACACCAGCGATCACCTCCCACCATGATGTAACAATGAAGGCACCAGTCTGACTGGAAAAAGAATGCAGTTGTTCTTCGACTTCCTGCTGAAACATCTCAAGCTTAGATTGTCGGTTTGGTTGGGAAAGGCTGAGCTTCTCAGCTGGCGCTCTCTGTGCAAGGCAGGCAATGCGCTACGAGGTGCCAGTCTTAGCAACGCTCTGCGGATGGGGAAGCATACTGCGCTTGACACATTTGGCAAAAAGCACTCAAGTGCCGGTGCAGTGTTGAAAGGCACAGCTGGGCATCATATGTGGGCAAAAGGCAAATCACTATCACTATATGGGGGTTGTCTAAAATTCCTGTTGCTTTTTGGTAGGATAGGACCCCTTGCGCTTCGCCCTTGCGCGCTCTTGCGCGCGTGGGGTTTTTTGCCACATTCAATGAATATCCTCCAAATTCCATGGTGATATGGTGATACGGATTGATATGGTATGTCTTGCACTCGCCCTTGCGCCCTCTTGCGCGGCCCTGCATTTTTGATACCTCTATATCATGCTCTCAAATTCCTATCTCCCCCGAAGATGTCATTGAAAGGACGGGTTTTTTTTGTAAATCCCCATATATTACTGGTTGGCTCGGGGATTTGAAAGCACACCCGGGATCACCTCCCACCATGCCGTAAGAATGAAGGCACCAGTCTGACTGGAAAAAGAATATAGTAGTTTTTCGACTTCCTGCTGAAACATCTCAAGCTTAGATTGTCGGTTTGGTTGGGAAAGGCTGAGCTTCTCAGCTGGCGCTCTCTGTGCAAGGCAGGCAATGCGCTACGAGGTGCCAGTCTTAGCAACACTCTGCGGATGGGGAAGCATACTGTGATTGAGACATTTGGCAAAAAGCACTCAAGTTCTGGTGCAGTCTTGAAAGGCACAGCTGGGCATAGTATGTGGGCAAGAGGCAAATCACTATAAATTACAGTTTTGCTTCGGGATTTGAAGGCACACCAGCGATCACCTCCCACCATGATGTAACAATGAAGGCACTAGCCTGACTGGAAAAAGAATGCAGTGGTTTTTCGACTTCCTGCTGAAACATCTCAAGCTTAGATTGTCGGTTTGGTTGGGAAAGGCTGAGCTTCTCAGCTGGCGCTCTCTCTCTCTGCAAGGCAGGCAATGTGCTACCAGAATCATTATGATCAAGAACTGCAAGAGCAGTAGAACTGGTGGCTAGTGAGGCTAGTGATGATGCTGTGCAGCTTGCAAGTTAGATGCTCGCAGGCATTCATGAAAGGAAAATAAGGACACTTTTTCTTGAACACTGCAAAATGCACGAGGAAAAACAAACGTCAAACATACAGCTCAGTAGCACACCTCAGCCAACCCATTGCACCTCCAATTGAAGCTTGAAAAAGATTCAACTCAGCTCTTCTTGCTCGCCTGGGAATGGTTGCATCTTCCATGTTTGCAATTTCCCAGCTGAAAACTGGGTCATGGCGGCCATCCCCTTTCGACGATGCAGCTCCACCGGCGCGATCATTGCTCTTCCATTCCCATCAAAACCAAACTGTGCGAGTGCCTACCTTGGTTGGGCCTATTCAATCGAACCTTAGTTCACCTTGCAGCAACAGCCCCCAAAGCTTTGATCATGACTTTCTATCCGAGACAAAGGGACGTGTAGCAAGATTCAGATGTCATCAGAAAAAAAACAACGACGTTCTGTGCTGCGACTCATTCTCCAAGTCCTTCTGGGTCGGTTGAAATTGCAAGATGTTGCAAGAGTACAAGGACAAAACACATGCAAGAAAAGCGCTATGAAGAGTCATTGAGTTCAGCTAGAACTGGGGCAAAACTTGCGGGCCGGAAAGGTTTGATCAGCACTTTGCAATGCTATATCTGAGGCCCAGCAAAGGATGAAGGAAGGACTTGGTTGCACAAGGAATCGCTGTGCTAGCGAGAGTTTGAAAGTGAGAAATGTTGAAGATTTTTGGACCCCAAGATTGGTAGAGTGCACATGAGGCGTTCTCGATGTTATTTGGGCTCGACAGTGGATGCCTACAGATTGAGCACAGGGACTGGTCAAACCACGAGTGGAATGCAACTGTGGAACTATACAGTGTCAGAGCACTTGGGTCCCGCGAATCTTTCAACCCTTGACAATGGAAATAAGCTCTGGAACAAGGGCTGGCAAACATGAATGCCCCGGCTTTCCCACACTCTTGAAAGCTGAAAGAAAAGTCAACGCTTGAGGCCACATGTGTGGACCCTGATTTCCAGACTTCAAAAATGCGTTCAGTAATTAGTAATGAAGCATGCTCGACGAGGGGCTTCTATGTTTTGGATTGTTCTGGCGCGTGCTCTTCAACTTCAGCAAGCAACTTTTGCTTGCTTTGCTCTGGCTAGTGGGATCAGGTAAGGCAAAGGGGAAAGGCAAGAGGAAATCATAGGGCAGGACAGGCAAGCAAAGAATTGCAAAGAATCAAGTGCTGTGACCTGTGTGACCTCTGACAAATCAAAATGCACTGTAGAGCGCTGCAGAAGCTGAGCACGTGGTGGAACTCAATGCGACTGCCAAGCCTGAAACAAGGCATAGACTGTTCTGTCTTCAAGGTACTCTTCAACTTGGTCTCTTTAATGTCTCTTTCACTCTTTCATGCTTTTGACAAACGCTGGATGGTTCCACTGAAACAGAAGTTATTGGACAAAGAAACCCTTGGGTTCATCTGGAACCGCTGCAGATTTATGAGGGCTTCAACAAGTAACTTGGATGGTCTTTGCTTGCGCATCTATGGCAACTGGGAAACCTGACTTGCCAAAGGCCAGTTCTGAGAGAGCCCTTTCGGGATGAATCCGACAAATTTCAATCCAACAAAAAGGTGAAGAAAAGTTGTATGGTATTGTATTTGTCACTTTGGGTTGTCATGTTTGACTGATGGCCATGTCCACACTGGGTGTGCAGCATGCTGCCATTGGGGCAAAAAAACCTATTGCGTTGTTGAGATGCTCATAATCCCTAACAGGGTTTTACTTGCAATATTTGCCTAAGGATACCAAGGGGCTTCCACAGTGGGAAGGACCGTGGTTTTATTCCCTACATTGCTGTGGATGCGTCGTCACCGTGGATCTTTTTGCAAGGCAAAATTGCAGAATTGTGCTTGTGCAAGCACGAGCACTGGCTCACATCAACCAGTGATAATGATAATCTTGGCAAACTCATCAGAGAGTCTTGACCAGATGTCTCGTTGCAAATCAATCCTACGAGCTTTCAGGGCAGATCAATCCTCTTACGGGCTGGACCTGGCTGATGCAGGAAGATTTTTTGCAACTGTCTTCCAGCAAAGGACACAAATGTGACATCCCACCATCGACCAAGGCTTTCATTAGATCGTTCATCGAGGCAGTGGATTCTAGTTGGATCTCACCTGCGTCACAATTCATTTCATCAAGCACTTGCGTATGTTTCCTGGAATCAAGTTTCAGCCGTCGAGCAAGAAGATGTTGCACAAGCGGAGAAGTCATGCATTTCATCTCACCTTATTTGTGGAGCAGGGGTGGACGAGGGAGGAGTTGAACCCTGAGGTGAAATGTCAGGGCCAAGTAAGTCCACTCCGACACATAGCTGTTACCATCTTTCCGAAAGAAGACACAAACCTCACACAAACAATGACAGGATGAATCCTGCATAGATTCAATTGTATAAGTTGACTACGTATGTTGTCTAGAAAGCAGGTCTGGAGCTGTACAAATGTGCATATCAGCAAGGCATGTCTAATTTTGTATTGTCCTCGTGGTCAAATGATGTCAAATGAAGTGACGCGTTGGTTTGGGGGAGATTTCTGGTTCAGCTAGTAGGTGGTCGGCAGCACATATGCCATTATAGTAGTACATTACAGTCATATCTTACAGTGGTAGAATACATTTTATTGACATGGTATACACAAGTGTGGTGTATAGCTTGTATACTCGTCATATAGCAGCGGAATGATATGTTTGTAAGTGGTATATACTGCCAAAGAGAGAGTCCAGTATTGGATCGGCGGTATGTAAGTGACTATGAAGTACCTACTTCCTACCAGAACCAAACATCTCCCGTCAGCGTGGCATCACCTTAGCACTTTTCAGCATTGACGTCTGCATTTTTGACATGTGGACTGGATGCTCAACAGCATCAGACTTTTGGAAGCGCAAAGTTGGGGCTGAAATCTGTAGATGAATTGTCGATCCAAATTAGAGAAAACAATCCCTTGGAAAAATGATCACCATCGTCCCCTAGGGCATTCTTAACCCCTTATTTCTGGTGGGGGTCGTTTTGATGGGGGTAGTTAAGATTCCCATGATGATTGCTTTCAGTATGGATTCTTCGGGAGTCGACAAATTCCCAAGCTTGGACTTCCCATAACGCTCCCCAAATTCCAGCACCAAGTTACTGTCGGCGCAGCCAAATCTCATGGTGTTGGCCAGTGTAGTCCGGGGCAGCCACAAACCATCCACATTGGATTAATCTTAAATCTATTCCTGTTTTTGAAAACATGCTCAATATAACTTGCCCGTGTGATATGAATTCACTAATGATTCTCCAACATATGTGTGAACTTCTTATAATCTACTAAGCAAATCCAACATTTAGGAATACCTTGCTTTGGCTCATGATTACCTCATTCAGAACTCAAATTGTCTCCGAAACTCTCAGCTGGGGGGACAAGAGGTGATTCTTGCATCGCTTAACAGTGCAAGCCAAACGGATGCCATGTGCACTACAACATCACGACATGAAATTGAAATACAACTTCACTTCACGTGACTCAAAGACTCCAAACTCCCATCTTTTCCCCTCACTGTCAGCATCAGCACTCTCAGGAAGTTCGGAATCACATGCCCTGGCGAAGAACAAATAAGAAAATCCTTCATCTCCAGGACAGGCAGGGGGATCACTTGTACACACAGAAAAGGATCACTTGTACACAAGGATCACTTGTACACATTGAGCCTCACTTGTACACATACAGAAACAAGAATTTGAGATCACTTGTACACACACAGAATCATAACCATCACACTTCAACCACCCATACCAACGTTTAGGGTTTTATGGGGCTTTAGGTTTGGGACTTGGGGNCCTGCCACCAAATGTCACACTGGTGCTGCGCCTGCCACACAACGTCACAATTCAACGTACCATTTCCTGCACCAGCCACACAGATCCACGCTGCAACTGGAAGTGTCACGTGTACAAGCGAGCCAATTTCACGTGTACAAGCGAGCCAATTTCACGTGTACAAGCGAACCCGCGCCCTCCAGGACACATCCAAAGCAGATTTCCCGCATCCCCACATGTTTGAATGTATTTTCTCAAGTTTCACTACGGTGCATTGAAAAGCACAGTGTTGTGGGAACGCCATTCCCCATTCCCACCTTGGCTGCGGATGAGGACTCAAAGCAGCAAGCACATCCCATCGTTCTCGCACCTGAGTTTTGCCAATGGAGTTCCCAAATTGGATTGATTTGTAGTGAAAAGAAGGTAACAAAACAGCAGTTTTGTAAGTCCAGGAAACCCGCTTCAGTGAAGATCCCTTGACTTGGATCACATGGCAGACCTTTATGGTAATTACCAACGTAGGCATTCATACACGTTACGCAAGGATCGATCAGTTTGACTGAACTGGTGGACCCAAAACGAAACGGAAGCCTGCTTGTGTCTGATGAACGGCCTATACCTTTGACCGTTACATGGACGCACTCAGATACTGATGCTGCTAACACATGTGGAGTTTACGCACAGAAACCACTGTTTAAAACGAAGGGGTCAGAAAAAAGATGTTGCAAACACAAGTACCCACTACCTACCATAACATTCTGCGGCCATCAGTCCACCAGGGAGACAATCTCTACTTCAAAAGGTGCAGTTTGATGAAAGTTGAGTCATAGCACACATGTTCCATTCTTTCACATTCTTTCCATAAATTCAGTTGCATGCCACCAAACGAAGCAACTTGAGGGTGCAACGGTGCAACACATTAGCCACAGACTCATTTCAAGCTTCCAACGGTTTCTGTTCGCACAGCGACGAGTTCGTCCTTTTGCCGCAACTTTGCCTCAGAACACGGGGCATAGGGTGCGGCGTTGGGGAAAACAACGACGGCAATCCCTAGGAAACAACAAAGGAATTTTAGCCACCGAGTTGCTGCCAGACCTCTTGGAAGTGCTGGAAGACCATAATCCTGGCGCAACTTAGCTGCACACACAAGTATTGAAATCTAACTGATACCCTTCTTTTTCATAAAATGTGGTGAACCGTTGACAGTTTTAGATGAGATATTTCTCAGAGTTCTCCAGTTTGATTGGCTGTTTTTTTTGCAGATTCACTGTTCTTTTAAGGCTCTCTGTTGTGAGGGAAAAATGCAACCTCCAGGCCTTTGGCAACCCTGTAGATTGAAGCAAAGCAGCAACGGTCTGTACGATTTCCCCGGCACTGGCCTTGGATGGTGGACCGAATTGGTGACAGCTTGGATGTTTTCAAACATTCAACAAGATGCAACTGGAATTATTATCAGAAATTGGAACCCTTTTATCTGAAATTATGGTAGAAATGCGAAAAATTCATCTTGATTGTAGGAAACCAAAGATATCAAGAAAGAAACCCAAACTTTTGAGATACACCAAATGGAATCGACTATATTCAAGGCCAGCAGCTCGCAGTCGGCCAATCTCATTCAAATAGAAGGCAGTTGCGCTGGCAAAGAACAAGTGTGCAGAGGCTGAAATACTCGAATCCTGCATCACGGTCAAAGACAAACAAGCCTTTTCACCTGTAGGGGATCAACAATGAATATGAAATGTGCATGTTTGGGCTTGCGGTTGCCACTACATGGATCCATTCAATTGCCTGTCCTCCCACCAACCATGAATGCTGTTGGCGGTCTCTGGAAAGGACAGGTCCTCCTTGTGTGCGCAAATGGGTTTCACTAGCTGGTTTAAGGGATTTGATGCTGCTCATGACATTATGTGATGCAGAATGCAAAGAATCACAAGCGCTGCATGGCACAAGGATGGTCATGTCTTGTCACCTCCACAAACTCTTCACGATGCAAGTGAAGGCCATCGAGCTCCTGTTCAACAGAACCAGCAATGACTATGACTGTATACTTTCTGGTCTGCCTTCATTCAAAATAGCACCCGGCTCCTTCAAAATAATTTCTTCCAACGGATTCAGCAGCAGGATGGAGCGACCACTTGATTCCAGTCTTCCTGTCACTGAAGCATTGTGGCATGGTGGCTAAGTTTCATTGATTTTCAAAACAATGGTTTGCTTGCGCACAGGACGTCCTGTGCGACCAGCTCGATGGACATATTGTTCACGATCTTCCGGGAATCCCACTTGAATTACTGTGTGGACATCCTCAAATCTCGGCACGGCAGCCACATCCCAAAACGTGTGGTTTGGAGCGTTTTTGTCTGAAACAACCATTTGCCTCCAAGCTAAGCTCGGTTCAAAGTCCATGCCACGTGCTGCCAAATCTGTGGCAAACAGGGCACCCACAGCAGTGGCCTGACTTTGTGCACTCAAAAACTCAACTGTCCTTATCCTCCTATAGCTGGATAAATTCAAACTCGACATTCCTCCAGTCCCTAGTGGTTATACATTGGTTAAACCAGAGTTTTCAGCCTAAATATTGAGCCAGGAACTAAGCTGTCCCCATTTTGAAAGCCAAGTCTTTCCCCTGAGCTTTCCCGCTCCCTTGGAGAATTGTAGCGCACGATTCCGGCGTCGATCATCAGAGAGGCTCCGATGCAGTGCTAAGAGGTGTGGCCTGGTGGTGGATGAAAATGTGATCATAGTTGATGGAAAGTGATGAAAAATCATGATGAGAAATGGTACAACTACACAAATGCTATGTATATATTTTCATTGTAGATACTATATGTAAATACAAATATAGTATGATGTGTACCGTAAAGGTTATAAGTTATAAATACAAGTATGGCATAAATCGTAAGCTTCTCACATGTTGGCTCGGTGCTTCAGCAGCACGTAGAAGAACCTGAGCGGCATTTAGAAGAAACTGTAGCCTCACAAGACTGGGACAGAAATGTGGAGCCCCCAGCTGTAGCCAGCGTACAGTGGGGAAGATCACCAGCAATCTTTTGGATTCGCCTGTCATAACAAGCTTATTTTGACTAATTACATCACATTTGAACTCCAAGCTAGTCGTTTTACTGTGAAGTGAAAAATCACCAACGACTTGACTGACCGCCATTTTGGGTTTGAAGGTTTTCTTGAAAACCCTTAAATGCCACCTTCAGCGGCCAGCATCTCCTTCACCAACAGCGCATGCAGCACTGATAGAAATTGTGCCGGATCATAGCGAACCAACACCTCTGGTCAACAGCAAACCGATGCCATTTTCAAGGTGCAGAAATTCAGTGAACAAGTTCTAGCGCCCACCTGATCAACAGGTTTGGCTACCTCCGCCTTTGAAGCTGTCACCACTGTGGTGCTGATCCTTGTTGCACCCGAAAAAAAGGCTGGGACAATTCACTCGGAGGAAATTCACTGAAGCACTTCACTTTTTGGAAGCTTTAGATAAATTTGGGTGCATTCAAGAGACACTTCAAGATTCGCTCGTAGTGAACGCAGGGCAAATTTTTGGATGTGCTCACTGAACCTGAGCAAACAGAAATACTCCAATCACTAGTCCTGGCTACCTCTCCAAAAGGACAAGGCATTTCTCGGGCAGAAATGCCTTGCTGCCTTACCGAGCATTCGGCGTGGCAGAGCACAGAATCATCTGAGGCCTGGTCAGAGGTCACATTTTCCAGTCGGAAAAAACACTCTGTGCCCAAGCCTTGAAGAGAGGCTGCGAAAAATATAATCCACCTCTCACGGTGGATAAGTTTAGCTGCCAGTTGAACTTCCATTTCGTGTATTGCACTTAGATTGGTGTATTGCACATACGCATATGCCTGTGCACATTTATGCAGTTTATGCCATGCCTTGTGCACAAAGACTGGATTCAGCAAGCGATCTGCTTCATCGAGCACAAGTGACTGGACAGACCCAAGTGCCCGTACCTTTGTCCGTCAAACAAAATCGATATGCAAAGACAAAGATTCCAGGGCATTCTAGGGGTCTCACAAAATGTGGTGTGGACTGAAGATGATGAACCTCGTCAAAGACGCAGGGTTGAAAGCTACAAGGGGGCTCAGCACCTTAACATTCTGCAGAATCAAAAAATACCCCCAGCTTTCTCATTGTGCTTGGAGCCCCACTAAACGCCAAGGAGTTGCAAAAAGGATGTGTGGTCCGTCTGCTTTGACACGTGCAATGTCTTCCTGCGGAGCTGCTGAGCCCTTTTGTTTCAGTGATATTCTACCGTGTTTCATGGATATCAGTGAACATAGGACAAACCCCAAGGTGGTGGTTTACCTGAAGCCATGATTTCACCAGGTAAAAAAGCAGTTTTCCAACTCGCCTGAACCGAGAAGCCTCCAACCACAAAGGAACTTCGAAGCACTCCACCACTGTATTGTAGTAAGCGACTGGCAACTTTGGCCTAACAGAAATGAATTCCTGGATGGAAAAATCAGAAAAATCATTGGCAACTCTTAGGTCATTGCCAGTTGTAAGACCAGTTCTCGGGTTGGTGCAAGCACCAGGACAGATACACCCTTAGGGAAAAAAACACTTTGCAGTCAAACAAATCGGTGTTCTTTACGTTAGCGTGGCCTTCACCTTTCTGAAAAAGGGACTTTCCTTTAGTCTCTGACTTCAGCATGTTTGTCATTTTTTCTCCGGGCCTCCTGGCAAAGCAAGATTCGACAAGCACATGTGTTTGACATCATGTGACCATCTCAAAAAACTCTGCCAAAAGGATGCAAGCCTTCTTCTTATGGGTTGAATCAGGCTACAATATCCGGAATAGGATTCGACTGCGGAGGTTTCAAATAAATGAGACTATGAAGCACCCCGAACTAAAATACTTGTCTCCATGTACGCAATGCATCAGACAATGGACTGGCTTTTGAGTCCTCTTCTTCAACTAGAAGCTTCTGCAACGCTGGCAACAGGAATGCTATAGTCTTTCCGGTGCCCGTGTGAGCCTGCAAGTTGTGGTTGCGCTTTTTCAAAGGACCAAAAACTTCATTCTCGTTTCATTCTCATCACATTTGCTGAGGGGCCTGCAGCAACAAATCAGACGACTTTCCACAAGGCTCCTTCGCTCGAAGCTGTTCAAAGGCTTTCTGCTGCACAGGTGTCAATCGAGCACCAGAACCAACAGCAGCCTGCAGGTAAGTTTGCTAAGATATTTTTGAGGACAAGATAGTGGTCCCCCCAAATCATCCATTTTAATAGGGTTTGGAAATTAATTGTAATTACTGTAAACCATCCATTTTGGGGTACCACTATTTTGGAAACACCCATATGGGTACTTGGATGTGGAGGCAATCATTTCATGTCATTTCCCACCACACCTCTACTCCTCTAAGTAGTCTCCTGTCGATGGACAGATCTTGAAAGCGCACATCTGTGAAGACTCTTCGCAGAGCCTTGAAATGACCTCAGCTGCTCTTGAAGAAACTTGCATGAACTTTCGATTCCTGAAACTGCTGAGATCCATACCAACAAAAGCACTTCTGTAGCACCTCCCAGAATTTCATCAAAATTCCGTGATTTGATGGGAGAAAAGGATTGTACAAATATATGATAACAGATATAAATACAAAAATGTACGTTCAATCATAGATCAAATAAACAAAATATATGTATATATATGTATATAAACGTGATATATACGTTATATATCTAGTCTATCTATATTTTTTGAAATTATAGCACATCAAATTTTCATACAATATACTATATCAAATTAAATTATAAAACTTCATTCATTTGATGTTTTTGTTGACGCTTTTTCTCTCAAAAGATGAAGTACAGAAGAAACAAGACGGTTTTTCCTGCTCCCCAGATGCGGGATGAAGATGCTGACGGCAATGCCAATGGGCCACAGAATCTCAACATAGCAAGGTTTGCTTTTTTCCTTCCGACTATTCCGAGTGCTGCTCGCGTTCGGCACGACGTTTCAAACGCTCCTCAGGCACTTCATGGGTGATTTCCGGATAGGATTCCCAAACATCATGGGACTGAAGCAATGCCTTCAGGTTTTCATCAGGGTCTAACATGTTTCCTGTTGTGCTTAACGACCTTTCTTTCTGTAAAAAATGTTCCTATAAGTCGGTCATAGTTTTGGATTCTTCGAATCTATCCTGACCTCCAACGCAGACCTCTTGGTCGCTCCTCTCGCATCTCTTGGTTCAACACCTCCAGCTTCTTGTCCTGGAGATTGGCTGCACCAAATTCACCAAGTGAATCAAGTTGGAACAATTTGCCAGTAAAAAACCACTGGACGTCTAACACAAACATGACACATTCCTTTATCTTTTTCTCTTTTGGAACAATTGACGTGTAAGATCACCTCTGTGCGGCTTTTCATCCGACCCATGTCTTTGGCACACCATCCGCAGCCCCTGCCTGCTCGGCACGCACACGCTTCATGCGGCCTAGCCAACGGAGGGAAAAAAGAAAAAAAAATCCTGCTCAACGTTTTCTAGGCATCACATTTTGTTCATGACTATTTATGGCAATTCAGTTTCAACGAGTTTCCGGATTTGGAAGCGTGCTTTCCGCTCTCCCCGTTCCAGCCTGTGTGGCTTTCCGCTCATCTTCGGATCCAAGAAGTAGAGCGACCCACTCAAGCAGACTCCATATTCAAAAAACGGAGTATGAACGGTATGAACACCATGCTCCCACTTCCATTGAAAAAACTCCATGTCCACACTGGATCTATGTTGCTTTAGCGGATGCAACTTTTGCGAGCTAAGCACATGAGATGACACGAGTCCATCTTGCAGAAGTCAAAGTCGCTTGAGGAGATGCCAGAGATGTTGCCAGAGAGGTCACTTGATGTCAGTTGTCTGTCTCGTCTTTTTCATCCGTCTGCCACCACCGGCCATCGCTTGGCTTGATTTCAAGAACTGGAATTGTGCTTGCAGGTCCCTGGCTGAAGTGCCATGGAAACTGGCCATCTTGCAGCCTCGCAGAATTGTAAAACTGGCAACTGAAAAGGCACTTTCATTCAGCTCACGCGGTTCACCCATGCCACACGACTTTTAGGTGCAACTCACATGCCAAACACGCTTCAATCAAACTTCGATCACCAGCAGACAACAAAACCTGTCTTGCATTTGGCTGCATAGTTGCCGTGCGAACTTTCGATTTTCTTCCATGTTGGATCAGCAACTCTACAGTTCCAGGTGGTACGAACTCGGACGAACGGGGCAAATCTCACACGGTCTGGCCTGGCCCGGCACGCCTTGCGGCACCTCACCTTGCCTCTTGGGATTAGTGGGTCAAGTCCCATACCCCAGGATTTGAGGAGAGACTTGTAAGAACACCCCTCAATAAAACCCCGAGCACAAAACGTAGGAACCAGTGCGTCCACTAAGGAATGCTTGTGGTGCAGATTCACGCTTTCGTCTTCTGCCGGTATGTGGCGAGATATCACTGATGCATCGCCCTAACAACAGCAAGAACTATTGTTCTTGGGCATTCTTTGAAGATGAAGCTTGACTTGCCGGATTGGACGTGGCGTGAAAGAGGAACAAATACTGGCATCTGCTTGTGATCCAAATGATTCTGGCGTCGGATGAAAACTTAAAGAGTTGGCTTCAGCACCACGTTCGCCCTGGGTGGCCTCTACCAGTCTTAGCAACGCTCTGCTGATGGGGAAGCATACTGTGCTTGAAATATTTGGCAAAAAGCACTCAAGTGCTGGTGCAGTGTTGAAAGGCACGGCTGGGCAAAATATGTGGGCAAAAGGCAAATCACTCTAAATTACAGTTTGGCTCCGGGATTTGGAGGCACACCAGCGATCACCTCCCACCATGTAAC
>DF244741.1:0-22500 GCA_000507305.1 Breviolum minutum Mf 1.05b.01 | reverse complement strand
TTACGGGGCGACAAAATCGCACGTGGCTATCAGCGCCGGGAAAAGGTGTCTCCACGTTCACCCCGCCACGCTTCAAAAGCTAACACCATAAATCCAATTAGGTACTGACTTTGCGCATAGGCATGTGAAAATTTATCATCGTCATCATCATGTTATCGATCCTCATCATATCGTCAACGGTCAATGGTCAATGGTCAACCCTGTGTGCTTCATTGGAGCAAAGCATTCATCAATGCCAGCAATTTTGTAAGCACATCTTCCGGAACATGTACTCCTTTGCCACGGGGCCTCAAGTGTAGTCACCGGATGTCACCGGCCGTTTTCGTGAGACTGTCTTCCCAGCAAACAAAGTTTCCAACATGTCAGAAACATCATCTGAATGCGGTGGAGCGCCGTGATTGTTCAAATTGCATGGCTTTCCAATGAACTCAGCCCTTTCCACACACATGGATTTTGTAATTGTTGGGATATTTGTTCGGATTTCCAAGCCCGCAACTCTTGCCAATGCATGCGCTGGATTTCAAAGGACAATTGTTTTCGCGCATTTGGATCTGCAGTTGATCGTCTGGTTTTTTTTCAGTCAACCTGTGAAGGTCTGAGGGCTGAAGACCGTTTTGTGCAGGTGCCACCTTGCTCACCAGCTTTCACCAACGCAGCCTCAAATGATGAACGCTGAACTGGAAACGAAGAGTGATTTGAAAAATTGAGGTTCGCCATGACGATCCACATTCGGCATCCAATTTTTGAAGCCAGCTTCAATGGCGAACGCCTTGCAGCGAATCCACCACCATGAGAATGCAATGAACGCACCAATGGTCCAGGCCAATTGGAAACTGGTAGTCGTTCCACGTGAACACTATGACGAAAACAGGCATTCCAATGATGTAGTCGAGTTGCACAAAAACATTGTCTTTCGTCCGTTCGCATGTCCACCTGTCAAAGTCGATTGAAGCATCACGTGTTCGATTGAAAATTTGCAACCCATGTTCCAAAACCCAATGTGCCAAAGTGGAGCCTCGTTCATTTCTTTGCCCCATGCCACACTGGCCAACATAAACCACATCATCACACGCCTGTTTGGTACCGATTGATGCATTGAAATCTCCGCCGAACAATGCAATTTTGTTGCCAATATTACCTGTTTCCAACCGTGTGTTCAATACAGAATACGTTTCATCCACAGCGCCATCGGTGTCTCAAGTGGTCGGAAAATAACAATTGCACATGAAGAAGTGCGTTCCAAATAGTCGGAAAATCAAGGAGCAAATCCGAGGATAGTACGCATTGAAAGCAATGTCCGACATGTTTTTGAGGCAACCTTTGGATACACAAAGTCCAACTCCACAATGCCCATCACCACCGCTTAAGAAAAGTTTGTGACCCCCAGATGTTTCCATGCATTCTGTAATTTGTGTCCGCCATGTTTTTTTAATAAACAAAACGTCAAATTCCAAA
This sequence comes from Breviolum minutum Mf 1.05b.01, assembly GCA_000507305.1. NCBI lineage: Eukaryota > Dinophyceae > Suessiales > Symbiodiniaceae > Breviolum > Breviolum minutum. The sequence continues at coordinate 21,045 of DF244741.1, read as the reverse complement.
CTGTCAAAGTCAGCAATGAAATCATGCATTTTGACATCGTTTGGGATGCTTCATAAATTCTTCGAGATGACATGCAGTGTGATTGCACCACCTGTGCCAATCGTGGAATGCGGGCCAGGAAGTCGCTACGTGGTGGTAGGAAGCCATCCACGTTGTTGTGGGAGGATGTGTCGTTGCATAACAAGCTTGCGGCAAGGGCGGTGAAGGTGGCATGAGCAAGGAGTCATCATCATCATTATCATCATTATCATCCTTATCATCCTTATCATCCTTATCATCCTTATCATCATTATCATCCTTATCATCCTTATCATCTTTATCATCCTTATCATCCTTATCATCCTTATCATCCTTATCATCCTTATCATCCTTATCATCATTATCATCATTATCATCATTATCATCATGATCATCATGATCATCATTATCATCATTATTATCGATTTTCGTCCAATTGCAGTTGTCAGGTTTTTGTACAAAGCATTTGTGTATTTGGTCCTGGGTAGGATAGAAGCAACTTTGGACGCAGGAGAACCAGAAGAACAGCATGGATTCCGTGCCGGTAGACGCATCGAAGAACACCTGCTTACAACAAACCTTGTGCTCGACAAAACCTTTGCACTTGATGTGCCAGTGTGGATTGTGAGCTTGGATTTGTCGAAGGCATTTGATAAGGTCAAATGGGAAAATTTATGGGAAGCCCTCAGCGAACATGGAGTGTCCGATCATATGTTGTGGGTTTTGCAATGCATTTATGATGGCCAAATGGGGCGAATTGAAGACAACAATACTGATGGAGATCCATTTTGTATCAAGGGAGGCGTGCGACAAGGATGTGTATTGAGTCCGCGGTTGTTTTCGTGTGTTCTGGAGGCGGCCCTTGGATGCTGGCGTCGGAAGGTTGGCAATGCTGGCGTGGATTTTCAGGATGGCATGCGCACACTCTTGGATCTAAGATTCGCCGACGATATCCTTCTTTTTGCAAAAACGTTTGAGGAAACAAAATTTTTGTTGGACGAACTGGTGACATGTTTGGCCGGAGTGGGGCTGCAACTGAATGTGCGGAAAACAAAAGTACTGACAACTCAGTCACAAAGTCCCAGCGAGGTGCTTCTTCGAAATGGACAAGCAATTGAGGTGTTAGACCGTGGCTCTACACACAAATGGTTGGGATGCATGTTATGCACAGCGAATACTGGCAGTCATACTTTAGTTTTGGCACATCATCTCCATGCTGCGTCGAAAGCTTTCTATGCAAACAGGCCATACTTGGTAAACAGGAATGTTGCAATGCGAGACCGCTTCAGGTATTTCAACGCCATGGTCACTCCTGTTGCTTGTTTCGGTGCTGCCCACAGAAAAATATACAAACAAGATCTGTGTAAGATGGATATTGTGTTTCGCCGGTTGTTGCGTTCCATTGTTGGGCCACCTGGTGACGTGGATTGGACGTTGCCGTGGCATGAAATCCTTCATCATTGGAACGAACGAGTGAAATTCTTCACAAGTCGCCATGGCTTAAAATCATGGTCTGCCGTGTGTTTGGGACAATACTGGAAATTTGCTCACTATATTTCTATTCTAACTTGCCCAGGGAGCGATGGGTTGTGCGCGCAATGAATTGGTTCCCAGCAAACGCTCGACGAGTTGGACGGCCTGCTTACACATGGGATTCGATGATTCAGCACTTCTGCAGGCACAAACAAATTGGAAACTGGCGAGAACGTGCCCAGAATTTTTCTTTTTTGGATCAGCCAATTCGATGATTTTCTTTAGTTCACTGACACCTGATGAACGTGAAATATCAATTCAATTTGATGTGTTTGCCCATGCAGGTCTCACTCACTCACACTCACCATTATCATCATTATCATCATTATCATCATTATCATCATTATCATCATTATCATCATTATCATCATTATCATCATTATCATCATTATCNCTTATCATCCTTATCATCCTTATCATCATTATCATCATTATCATCATTATCATCATTATCATCATTATCATCATTATCATCATTATCATCATTATCATCATTATCATCATTATCATCATTATCATCATTATCATCATTATCATCATCATCATCATCATCATCATCATCACTGTATCAATACTGTCATCGTCATCATCGTCATCATCGTCATCGTCATCGTCATCCTCATATTCCTCCCAACGGATTTTTTACCGGAACACATAAATTCCTCCATTTTGACATGGCGAAACGTTCATGAAACTGGGATAATGGATTTGTTGGTGATTTTTTGCATTTGACTAACAACCGTTACAATGCGTTGTGGCCAAAACCGATGCGAACTCATCCCATGCGTTGTGGATACGACAGCTTCTTTTTTCATCCACTTATGAGTTTGAACCACCAACTCGTGAAAAAAAAATACAACATAACTTCCTCTGGAAACATGCCACGTCGACGAAATCTGAATGTCACCAGTCAAGCACTGGAAGCAACGCAATCTCAACGTGGAGTTTTTGCAGTTCCATGGGTATAAAGCAACTTATTGATTTCATTGTTTTTCCAAGAACCCTGTGTTTGTTCAGTTCTAGTGCTACCGATTTGCTGGATTAAGGTTCTGACCATACAGCTATGCGTGCGACATACATCATTGAAAGTGAACACCACAACTTGCACATGGCGTGCATCGAGTGAAAAGGGGTTGACCGAGACTGGATTTTTGCGGATGTGCGACTTCAAACTATGCGATGTTACATGCTGAAGTTGGACATGGGCCACAGCTATGCTTCTGCAGAAAGGAACAAGCTGCAACAAAATGTCCTGGACGAAAATTAGTATATGATGATGTTTTTCAAATTTTTTTGGTTGAGCCGAGGAAAGCGAAATCAAAGTTACAGAGAACACAAATATCCAAATCTATTCGGGAACATCTTCGGCGAAGATTTGGACCGCTTAACTCATCATGTCCGTGCGCTCATTTATCCTTACGCTACAAGGGAAAAGAAAGAATATTCCGGCCCGGGCAAATTTGCAATCTTGTGGGTAAACATTCTGCATCGGAAATTCATTTTGAATCATTTAGTCTCAAAACTTAGCACGGCCAATGAAAACAACTGGGTTTTGGGATGTTGAATGTTTCAGGTCACCATGCTTACACTTCAAAATGCATTGAAACACCTACGGCGAAACAAATGCGGAGATTCGAACGGCATCGTTGCCGAATGCTTTGCCTATGGCAGTCTCGAATTTTGTGAACATTTATTTTGTTTACCTAATTTGTTGCTGGTGCACGATCATCTTGACGAGAGAAAAAAACAAACAACCTTTTCAATGATACCAAAAACCGGTGATTTTTCCAAGCCTCGGAATTGGAGACCGTTGGCTATTCTGAAAAACATATAAACAATCTGACCTCCTATAGTGCACAAGCGTGTGGGGGTCTCAGCTTCAAATGCGCATGCCAGAACCAATATGAAAACTAGAAAAATTTTAATAATCCGCAAAAACATACTCGGCTACTTTACCCGGAATTTCATGAATTCGTCCGCCTTGATCATCCATCCGTAACTATATAAGCGTGCGAAGCCAATAGTGGACGCTCAGTAATTCCAAAAATCAAATTGGGTTTCCTATTCTGTTGTGTGGATGATGCTTTGCGCGGTCTTCGGCTATTTGTGTTCAGAGCCTATGGAGTGGTCGGTCCCGATGTGGCGTGCAAATTTGCATTTGCGGAAAGTTTTCCACCGTATTGAATGTGATGCCTTCTTTCGTGTTCTGCAATGACAACAATTTCCCATCAAACAACGTGTGAAACAAGGAGACGTTATAAACTCATTGTTAATTAGTGCTGGCCTGGAATATGCAATGAAACAATGGCAGTTTCGTGTTGAGCATTGCGGAATGCATTGCGGTGATGATGACTTGTTAACGAACGTGCCCTACGCGGATCGCATGATGCTGTCCGCAAGAAAGGGACACTGATCGTGTAAGTGCGGTCGAGAACTTGGCTGCCGAATTGGCACAGAGTTGTTTCCGTTTGAATACTTCCAAGACCAAAATTTTGACAACTCAAAATTTGAAAGAACCAACGTTCCTTCCAATTGGAATTGCTGTGCGTGAAGTGTTGCATGAGGGCAACAATAAATATTTGGGCCAATAATAGTCTTTTGGAACATGGCGATGGTAGGTTTACAACATCGGAAGCATTCAATTGGAAACCCCTACGAACCCAGCGACGGTCATTCAAATCCAAGAAGCTAATCCGAAGAGGTTTGGTAGCAAAGCCTTCGAAAGATTTGGTCCTTACAAAACAGTTGGAACCATCGGGGATGCCACATCAAAAGGTCCAATTGGCAGGACCTAGTGGGTGATTTTGAAAAAAGATATATATGAAGATTCTTGCCCTCATGCCTTTGGATGCGGCAGGACCAGGAAGCACAAAACGTGCAGTTCCTGAAGCCACGCCTGGTAGAGAAGCAGCTACAAGGAGCATCATGCCTTCTACCAAGACCATCGTTCCCAAGGTCTTATGATTACTGTAGCCACGGAGCGGGTGTCAAAGGCTGAAACCACTGCAGCCATGATTGCAGCATTGCGTGCGATGATGCGGGACTACGAAATCAAAAATTGAGCGTTTGAAATGGCACTTGCCCCTGCAACTTTGACACACCAGTGCAGCCAACAAAATTTATCCAATCACACAAGAAGAATACGACGGTGCAAACCAATAAAATATCGGTATCGGATGCCGATCCAGGTCAAAAAGATGCGGTGCAAAGAAGTCTTGACCTTCAGCGTCCACTACAAGAATTTTAAAGTCACTGCGCGCATCAATTTGTTTCATTTTTTTCCTCGCACCTTTTTTCTGCAGGGGCTCGGTTTTGGGTAGTCGTGCTGAGCATTCTGCAGGCAGCGGAACTCCAGGCACCTCTTAAGGAGCATGGCTTGGATTTGGTTGCTTAAGCCGCATTCGACTCCACGAACGGAATGTTGAATTCATGTTTTTTAGTCTACTAATTCTTCTAAGTAAGTCCTCTTTTTAACGTCCCGCTGCTCTGCTAGCCATTTGTCCTGTAGGACTTTCACCTCATGACATGATGGAATGTTAAATATGTTTCTTGTGATTCCCGCCGCTCTGGTCCTGCGTTTCGATCCAAGACGTAAGATGCATGCATCATGGTCGTGTCGCTGGTTGAAAAAATTTATCCCGAAGCTTTCTTTTAAACAAACACGCAAGATGACATACATTTGCAAGGTACCACGTCCTCTCTCCCGTAGCCTGGAGGCTGACCAGTAAAAAGGACATTTCGTTGCTGGGCGCAGCGGGCTCACGTGGCATGTAGGCAAAAAATTCGTTAGGTGGTGGTAAGAAGCCACCCACAGTGTTGTGGGAGGACGTGTCCTCGCATAACAAGCTTGCGGCACGGGCGGTGCAGGTGGCATGAGCACTACTGAACTAGATGTGGGCCAACACGTCGTAGATAGGTCGCATTTGGCCCGTGTGGCAATGTGACCGCCGATTTGGGCGTCGAATGGCTGGGCAACAAAATTGTCAACGAGGAAGTGACTGATGCCATGGACAAGCTTATGTCTGACTGGGCGTTGGGTGTGGTTACACGTGTGGACGATGGTCACAGAAAGCCGACAATGAGGACACCGTTACGCCGCAGTTTTAAACTATTTTTTTAAATTGAATATGAGTTGCGTAAGTCAAAAATATATATACAATATTCTAGACGCATCCTGTTCAACGATTTTCTTGCTGCTATTCATACATGTGGCATATGTGAAACGTGGCGCGGTGATGATTCTGAATTGTGGACGATAACATTGGGACATAAATTATTCTTTTCCGGAAACTGTACTCATATGTGCAGGTGTGAGGGAGCGGGCGTCCCCACTTGTAGCTGGTCATTTGAATGCTTCCATATGAAAAACTTTCCCGCATGATGAGTTTGAGTTTTTCGGGTTCCACGGATGTGGACACTGGAATGCAAGAGGTTGGTCCTTGGTAGTTTGGGTGCCCGGAAACATTGCAAGTCCAAAACCGAATGGACACAACTATGAACAACGATCCACGCTGGACATGCCATCGGGCTTCCGATGGAGCATTGGTACAATTAGATCTTATTTTGATTTCTTCAGGCATAACTTTGGTGCGGGAGTCGTGTGGTTACTGTATTTCTTTTGGTCTGGACAAGCGAGGTGTTCGTTGCATGGCTTCCTTCATGTCACGGAAACCTCCGCAACGTTGGAGGATGAACAGGATGCGCAATTGCATGCGCGGAACCAACCTTCAGACTTTCCAAAGTTTGTTCGCACATCGTTCATTCCGGTGTTGAATCATGGAAATATTGTTTTGGAAAACGTACTCGTGGACGCAGCTACCAGGGAGCCAACGAACAAGTTTGCAAACTCTTTCAATGGGTGTTGTGGAGTTGCTCGTCTTACAAGGTTGGGTAGCAAATTTTTCAAACATTTCCCTTTTGAAACCTGCCCCAGTGCTCTGCAAAACTGTCAAGTTTCCAAGTGCGGACCTCCCTACGACGGAGTGATCGAATCGGAAAGCTCAGTTCTTTCCGACATTGTTGGTGTGGTGTATGGCGCTGTTGTGACCGAAATTGGCGAAGAAATGGTGAAACTCGAAATGGCAATGTTCGCCGAACCCAGTTGTCTTGACGGAGAACGTCTGGACTATGCAGGACTTGCGGGTTGCGATTCGCAGGTGACACTTGAAAACATCAGCGATCAGCGTGGTGTGTTTGCAGGGTTGGTACAACATGTCCCAGAAGAATGTTTGACGGTTTTCCCTCCCATTTACAATCTTGTGTTGGAAATGTGGAAGTTCCAGATTGTTGGCGGACAACCTGGGCCCATATGTTGCCGACAAAATTCCGTGCTATGCATGCAAGTGATTTCATGCCAATTGCTAACGCACGAATGCTGTACAAGGTTTTTGCATATTTGCGGCTTGGTCGTATCGAGCATATACTTGACACCCAGCAAGCCCGAGAACAGCATGGATTCCGCTCAAAATATCGGTTTGAAGAACACTTGCTTACAGCCAGTTTACTTTTTGACAAAGCGACACCGCACGGAATACTCATTTGGTTGGTAAGTTTGGATCTCCTACAAACTTTTGACCGTGTGCATTGGCTTACTCTTTGGAATGCAATGCGTGCTTTCATCACATGATATGGATGCTGTCAAAACTGCATGAAGGCCAATCAGGAGAAGCGCGTGGCAAATGGCGATCTAGCCGCAATTTTCCCATAATCTGTGGCGTGAGACAGGGGTTTGTCGTTTTTCCGCAGTGCTGCAGTGGGTTATGGAAAGTTGGAGGCGCGACGCTCCTTTGAAAGGATATGATGTGGGGGATGGCCAGCTTTGCCGAAAACATCCTTTTCTTTGCACAATCATATCCTGAAACTGTTTCGCTCCTGAATGATTTGGTCACTGTACTGTCGCAAGTTGGCTTGATAGTCAATGCGAACAAAATGTGGCATGTTTTGTTGCTGGACCTCGACAAGTTCATGTTGATGCCGATCATGGTGTTTTTTTGTTTGGAAACAGCTCGTTCGATAAGTGGTTGGAATCTATTTGTGACAAATGGCCATGGTATGTCATGGGCGTCCCGTAGGTAAGCGGCTACTGCACGGCCGACAGGTGAAGCTGAAGTGGTTGCTGGGGCTGTATGCGTGCAATCAACTTCTTTGAACGCCACTGTGTTAGAAGAGTTTGTATGTCAACAACTTCTTTTCCAGTTGTGCGCCAACTCGTATTCAGTTCGAACTGCTTTTGTCAATGGGTACGCCAGAAAATTGGAATACATCAAGACAAATCAAGGGGTTTGTCCCGGTTTCGAAACAAATTTTCAGGAATGAACTGGTGAAGCAGTGAGGGTCGACAATGGGGACAACACAAATATGATATGCACACCAAACCTTTGCCAAGAGTTGTTTTTACCAAGCTTCGGAATGAAATGGGCGTAGTTGCAATTTGCAATGGTACGATGTAAGCATTGTCAACGAAAGGGCGTCGTGAGATTGTGTCGCTTCCAATGTTTGAATGGTGACATGCTTTAGTATGTAGAGTGTAGATTTCGACGTGGCATGTTTCCAGAAAAATTTGTGGGATAAGACTGTGTTTCACGAGTTTGTGTCTCAAGCTCTAAACGAGCGACGGTGAAGGCCGAGGCAATTGTACTGTTGTTTGTTTTGCTTCTTTGCACTTAAAGAAACTGTCACAAGAGTTGGAAACCACACATTGGCCAGTTGCATGCAACATGTGGTATTTCAAAATCAAACCGCGCAATGGAGCTGTAGTGCCACTTTTGTCTTGGTGAGGATTGTTTCTGTTTTTTTACCCTGTGCATGAAACAAGCTGCCTAATGTGGCCTACAGCGTTAACAGTTGACCGTTGACCGCTGCATTCCCCAGATCAAACTTCAGGCATAGATGCACCTTTTGATTGCTTATATAGCTCCATTGGCACTAGGCCCTCTTCTGGTCGAACTAGAATAGTTGTTCTACATTTTCGTTTTCATTTCCATTCCTTTTTGCAGAATTGGAGGAAAAGAGTGCGGGGGAAGTGGAAATTCAAATATTTTTCGACCATTGGTGTAGAAGAGTTGCGTTGTTCGTACAGAGAAATAAATTCATTGGCCGCCTCATCGAGGGAACGCAATCTGCTCGCAGAGTCTACGAATTGCAGCACAAACCTTCAGCCTGTTCAGTGAGAACTTGCACGCTTGGATAACGCTCATGAAATTTCAATGCGGGTTCGCAAATATGATCCGAGCAAGGTCGTCCAAACAAAATGATGTTACACTGGCAAACTACACGCGAAGAATTTTTATTGCGCAGGGAAAATCTGACCACAGGTGAAATGATGGTGAGGGGTCAACGGGGTGAACAACAAGGAAAACCCCATGCAACCTCTTCACAAGTTCACGTTTTCATAGATGTCACATCATTTTTTTTTTTCGGACAAATTTTGACCGCAGGCTGTTCGTTGACCCGGACTGTTGTACTGGTCATTCTTCATGCATTTGGTTTTTTACAATCATATACTGGCGGCCCCAAAGTGCGCACGGGACATAACCAAGTCCAGGACGGTCTCTTCAAAAAGAGCTGTTAATCGGCCAACAAAGCGGGAGAGGTTGGAGAGGTTCCGCGAGTATCTCACTAATGGAGAGCGTGTTGCCCGCGATGTCGTGGCTGCAAAAACATGGGGCTGCATCCGTGACGAAGGCGCTCCGGTGGATCAAGGCGGCAGATTGGCGCAACATGGCTCCGGGGGACGTGAAAGAACGTCAAAAAGGCCAGGTCCAGTATGATGAAAAGCCGTTCGAACGCTCAAAAAAACTCGATTTTGCCGGTTGGGTGGTTTGTCCCATGGTATTTCTACGTGCGTATCCCATTTTCCCAGAAAATAATTTTGTATGGTCACTCACTCTGTTCAACTTATTTTGCAATGGTACCTGGGAAGCAGTTTGGCCAACCCGTGCAGCACAAACAAGGCCCAAGACTTTAGGGTGGGCATCTTCCCGGAAAGATGTGGGATTGGCATCAAGCTCTTGGCTCTGCGATTTTTGAACTAATCAATATTTTGAAAATCCGCAAGCACTTCGGATTGCCACTCCTATTGGCATCCCGCCTCGGGTTGACTCGGCATAGCTTGCAACGTACCTTTGAGCAACACTTTGAATCACAGTGTTCCCCCATGCAAGCGGGCAAAAATAAAATAGTCAACTGGTTTATCCTTCGCAGTGAAGAAGTTGGATCAACGAAAAATCGTCATGACCCTGGTTTTTGTCAAACAAGTGCAAATTTTGCGTCACCCACTTGGATTTGCATAGCATCATTCCTTGTTTTTTAACAAACTTTGACATAAACAACGCCAGATATATAAAGGACACGCGTTGTGTCATCGCCGCATAAATAAATATATAAGGACGCCATATTAATAAGGGCACGCGGTGTGCCAACGCGGTACGGAAATGAAAGTGCAGACATCACTGAAATCGACAACAAGAATCACAACACACAAGTGCAAACAACATGGAAAGAATGCGGATTTTCTTTTGGCCGAAGGTTGGATGGATGCCACGTGAAATTCAAAGATTGAGACCACGCACTGATCAAATCAAATGCACGTAAAAGTGCAATCATCGAAACTGAAACCACGCACGCATATCCCCCCCCGTACGTAAAAGTACGCAAACTCCCAAACGAAGTGGCAATAAATCTCGAAAGAGAGACAAGGGAGGCAGAGGGAGGGTAACAAAAAGACTGAGAACCGAGACTGCGCGGTATAAAGTAATTAAAGTGATCAGCGTGGACATGACTATGATACGAGGGAAACTTGAAATCACAACTGTTCAAGAAGAATCTCAGTTTAGAGACTAAACAAGAACGCGTGACTGCAGCAACTATAAAACACGAATCTTGAAACAAGTGACAACGTTCCAGAAAATGAAAAAGTGAAACTGACACGAAACGGTGAGCAGCAAACTGAAAACCAAGGTTTGGAAAATGCAACTTCCAAGCAAAAGGGTTGGTAAATTTTCGAATGCAAAATCCAAAATCCGAGACCGAAACCCAAAGAGGGACGCCAAAGGGAACAAGGTAAAACCCACCCAGCCCACCCAGAAGTTTTCTATAGACAAACCTGTTGGTTGCTACGCTTCCCAACTTTGGCTTGTCTATTAACAAACTTTGACACAAACAACGCCAGATATATAAAGGACACGCGTTGTGTCATCGCCGCATAAATAAATATATAAGCACGCCATATTAATAAGGGCACGCGGTGTGCCAACGCGGTACGGAAATGAAAGTGCAGACATCACTGAAATCGACAACAAGAATCACAACACACAAGTGCAAACAACATGGAAAGAATGCGGACTTTCTTTTTGCCGAAGGTTGGATGGGCGCCACGTGAAATTCAAAGATTGAGACCACGCACTGATCAAATCAATTGCATGTAAAAGTGCAATCATCGAAACTGAAACCACGCAGGCATATCCCCAACGAAGCAAGTTGTTTCAGCCCCACTTAGGTTTCTGAAACTTGCCTTCAGACAAATGTTGCAACGAATCTGAAGGCCTCCTCTTAGAGAAAGTCTCTGAATGCTTCATCAATATCTGAATGTAGGGCAGGTCCAAATCGGACCAAGAAACTTCGCCTCGAAGCTTGGAATGCCTCGAAGCGGACATTTGTAAGGTAATCAGCCTCCGTGTTGGTATCGCGTGGCCTCCAATCAAGGTGGCATCTCAGTCCAATCTCTTCACATGTCCCCAAATACTCCATGAGGATGATCAACAAAGGAAGCTTGGTGCTGAGACGCTTACTGGTGACCGAACTGGCCGCCTTGTTGTCTGTGCCTCCTCCACACTTGATGATATGAGAGGGCAACAAGGGATCCCAGCAATTCAGCCGATGTACTTGCCCAAGAAGATTCCTGGTCAGGTCCCCTAAACAGCCAGGGCGCTTCAGCAGGCGTCAACGTCAAGGAGAACCAGGAAGCTTTTGATGGGTCTGCACGGCTTCCAATCAACCAACCACCCAGCACCACTCTGCCTGGTTCGCACTTTGCACCCGTTCTGAAGAGTTCCCCAAGCTCCAATTCCTTCATGAGACCACAAGGAACCTTGCGAACCTGATGAAAATGCAGCTCAAAGCCAAAAGCTCAGGAACCCCGCTTTGCCAACTGCCGCCAACCAAGCGTATCCAGGAGATAGCAAAGGCCTCAACCAAGGCAGCACCTGAGCTGAAAAACCGAGGCGGCCGTGGAACTCTTGAAACCTCTTGACATTGACCAGCCAGTCGTTATGCTCCATCTCCTTGATGAAATCGACCAGCCACGTGGTTCTTCTTTCCGAAAGGCCTATCTCGAATTTTGAGTAGTCCATTCAAAAACCAACATAATCCGATTGGAAACCTCCCCAGAATTTGTGATAAGAAAAGGGGACACCAACCATCTCCACCACCACGAGAAAACGCCAGAGAGTCAGCCATCTCGTTCCTCCACCAACAGCCAAATGAAGATCATCCACAAAGCAGAGAACGAAGAGCCAATCAGAAACTGAAATTCTCATTCCCAGTCTGCCAATCAAAGCCATCAATCTGCTCCACCAAAAGCTGCTGATGCAACTCCGAAAGTCCCCACCTTGTTCAGCCAAATGACAGATGAGGTGGACGAGGTTCTGCAGGCTTGGACTCCCCAGTCCTCTTCGCGTACCAGGACCCTACGATAAGCTTTTGCGATGTCAGCGTTCAAAGAGAAGATGCAGCGCTTACCAGAAGCCATCGATGTTTCCATGATGCACGCCATTTCCCTTGGCCCCGGGTTCTCCAATCTGTCCTCCATCAAAATCTGGTTATTGAGTTGCACTCCATGTGTGCCGTCATGTATGATCCTGTGACCCCCATCCGGTTTCTCCAAGATGCCCTGGGCAGCAACGCGAAGAGATTGATCAGGATATCTCCTCTTAGCCTCTGCCTCCGATAAAGGCATCATCCGTCCAGCCAGCTCTCCTTAAACTGATCTGAAAGGATCTTCTCGGCCTCGCACCCGTCGCCCTTGAAATAGTTCCCCATGAGTCGTCATACTTGGACTGCTTGACCTTCCGCCGATATACCTGGGGAGTGGGTCCCAATGGATGAAGATGGCCCAAATGCACGCCACCCACAAATTCAGGAATGGCCCGTTAGCTATGGAATCCGCTAGGTTTTAGATCTGCTAGGTTTTTGGCAATTTTGAGTCATGAAATTTTATGAAGTAAAGGCTATACCAGTAAACGCAATGAAGCGGCATGTACACGACAAATTTTTCATGATCATGTCAATTTTTTGCCAATTTCTGCCATTTTCTGCCAACTTCTGCAAATTTTATTACTTTTTACATAATAAATGAAAGTGTGTGAGTCAACCTCTGTTTGGAAGAGCGAATTAAGAGAAGGGTTTCTTGTAGTTATTATGTTGATTTATTGAGTTTGCACAACAGGGGGGGGGAAGGTCGTGATCAAAAATCATGGAAAGGTTCAGCAGCGGTTGCCAATTTTGGGAAGTCTGTTTCAAGTGACTTGTCATATGACCACTGACAATGAAGACTCGTCATATGACACTTCAAATCACTTATCATATGACAAAAAAGTGACACCATCACTACTGCCATGGTCATAATGGAGAACCAACATATTGTAAATATAATTGATATCAATGTGCCAAACCTCCAGCTTCTCAACATTTGACGGGATGAGTTAGATTCAGAGTGTTAATATGCGCAGCAAATCATGGAATGTTTGTGCATTCATTTTTAGCATCAATCAAAAGGTGCTTCTTATTCTCGGCATTTCTGAGCGACAAGGCTTGGACAATCAATCTGCAGGCAATGTCATGTGAGATCATTTGACTTTGTGAAACAATCCACTGGTCCACTTGTAAAACCCATGTCATGTGAATCCCAAACTGGGAAAATCTCAAAAACTATTTGAAAGGTGAGTACTGGGTGTACTCCCATCTCACAGGATCAGTCAAATGGTGATGCTGAGAAGTTTGTCAAATGATACTGTGCTTAATTCTCATTTGAAATGTGAGTCAGGATAGTTTGGCATCATATGACCCAGGATATGACCTTTTATAAACAGCTACATCGATCGACACTCGACGCTGCCACGTCAGGTCTTTTGCTTCGATGATGTGGACATTCTCAACACTGACCATTGACACAGACTCAGGTGTGGCTGGCACGTGTGAATTATCGCGCCGAGGGTCTGTTTGTGAATGTGGTTAAGAGGTGAAGTTTAAGAAAAGTCCTGAAGTCATGACCGCCTTCGTTTTTAAAACTTGATCACTTTGAGCATGATTTATTTATTATTATTGGCCCAAAGATTTGAAGGATTAAGACTGCCCGTGTTCGCTTTCATTTGACTGTCCCTGTCACGATGGCTGGCGTTGACTCGCAGATTTCATATCAGGACTTGAAACTGAGTTGCGCTCGACGCAGAAAACTTCAAGTCAAGTCAATGTAGTTGATAGACCCGGCTGTTTGTTGTTGTCACATATGACTCATGGTCTAAGCAAGGACCCCATGACAGCGTATATTCCGTGGCCACGATTTTCCGAGTGTCTTGTCATCACTGATTAAGGTTTTGCGTTGCCATACATGGTGTGATCAATTCGTAGCTTCAATCATGACCAATCTGAATCTGGATGATTCTGGAGTTTGTGAGGCAACAAGGAGGGCGCAAGGTTCGGCTGGATCATATTGACGATCATCCAGATGTGAAGATACCTGCCTGCGTTTCAGTTTCATACATAATTGTCGTAGTTCAAGTGACAGTCACATGCTGCCAATGCATGAACGGATTGAGGTTTTGTCTCTAACAGTAAAAGTGTTTTATGTTTGTGAGCTGTCTTGTCATATGATCATTAGTTGTTGATTCAGGAAGGCCTACAATCGCATGCAACAGTACTTTCGGAAAGTTCTGATGACAGTTCGGAAAGAGTCACATGCCAATGACCTGGTCACTGCGCTGAATGAGAAGACGGAAGAGGATTCGTTGAATTTTACTTCATGTGCCAAAAACTCATTGATGCATGAAAGGAAGTGAATGAACAGTTACATGATTCAACTATCTTATTATGATATGAAGGTGCACTTGTTTGCAACAAGTGGTCTGTGAAATATTGCTTTTTGAATTGATGTTAAAAAGCTTCTTGCAGGATGGCTGGAACACATTGGTTTGGATTCAGAATGAACTCTGGGTCGCTGTGCCCTCTTTGAATGCAGATCGTGGTGATTCCTTCTGGATCATGGGGCCTCAAAGTGCCTTTCTTGTTTATGAACAAATCATTATCATATTGTCATTTGAAAACTGTGTTCCATTAATTGAATCATATGATATGGACAATGTGTTTGAGGAATTGATGAGTGTACATGACATCAGATTCAAATGCTGACAGATTAATATTAAGACAAATTGATTGATATTCACTGATTGCTCAGGTGAGGTCCAGCTTCAGAACTCCGGCCTTTTTCTGACGAAGCGGGAGCATGAAGTCAGTGAAAGCGACAATGAGTTTGCTGCTTGCAGGTGACCTTGCAAAAGAAGTTGCCGCCATCTACACCCCATCCTAGCAGCTCTGTGATCACACAACTGCACATTTGTTGTGCTCTAACTATTGGCTCCAGCCCATCTATCAGGAGGATGGAGGAACATCTGGATAGCGACGGTGGCTGAGCTATGCTTCATTGACTACATACTGACAGATTTTTTTTTGCTCCTGTGCTGCGCTCATCATGACGATGGCAATCTTGGGATACATGACGACCTTGTGCATCAAATGCTGAAAAAGAGGAAAACCAGTTACCAGACAACAACAACAACAACAACAACAACAACAACAACAACAACAACAACAACAACAACAACAACAACAACAACAACAACAACAACAACAACAACAACAACAACAACAACAAAACAACAACACACAACNGACAACAACAACAACAACAACAACAACAACAACAACAACAACAACAACAACAACAACAACAACAACAACAACAACAACAACAACAACAACAACAACAACAACAACAACAAAAACAACAACAAAAACCGTCCCACACAACAACACACACAAACCAACGAAGCAAAATTCTGGTAGTTCCACAATGGGTGAAACAGTGAAACAAATAGCTTTCAGTGAGTAGCCCCCGGCTCTCAGTACTTCTTCTCCGGCAAGTAGTTCCGCTGTACTCTCATCACCTCAATGTGCTTCAAGCTTGCGCCTTTGTCTTGTCATATAATCCATCCTTGCATCTTCTTTTCGTAGCTCTTTCTTCCTTGTGTTTTCATGCTCTTTAGCCACTTGGTACGTGATGGCTATAGCAATCTCATCTCTGCAGACAATCTCGAGTATACGGTTCACAGCTTCGTTCTCATCTACGAACCACATCACTCCTATATTGTTGGCCAAATTTTGTACCTCCTGTTTGGTAGTTTCCCAGTTCCACCAGGCGTCCTGCATGGTAACCAGGGCCAAGATTCCACAAATGATGGCGTAGCAGGTGCGGGTGCGAATGGCAAGAAAAGGTCTTCTTGAAGTAGTAGGGATCAATGTCGGTAATATCAGGCCATGCAATGGCAGTGTAGACACAGCCTCATACCATGTATCAAGATCTCTTTCCTTGGCAATCACAAGGAAACTTGGATACGCTCTGACTTGTTACCAGCCCACGGCGAAGATGCTTTTGTCTGAAAGACCCCTCTGATCAGACCTTGTCGTAGGTTCGGCATTCCATCCACGAAGCTTTGAACCAGCACAGAAAACCAATCAACGTATTGAAGCAGTGAGTGGCTGAATAGGGCTCTTGAGATATTGGCGTTTTGCTGAAAAGGTACTAAGAGCCGGGGATAACCTTACTGACAAGTCGCGTTAAGGCGGGTCTTTTCTTTACTTTGTTGTTTTTGTTTCCCACTGGACCCGTCTTTAGACAACTCTTCAGATCTCAAGCCCAGGGTACTATGACTGCCACTATCATGATGATGCGCGCAGCAATGGACCAAAAAAAATGAAGTAAGAGATCTTCTGACCGACAAGGGCACGAGCTAGATTGCAGCGGAAATAAATCCTACAAGCATGAAACTGCAATTCGAACATGATGTATCCATAGAACCAAACAGTGTAAAAAGAATTGCAAACCATGAAGGCTACGCCACCAGCTAGCAAAGATTCACCGTCAGTTATCACAGAGTGACGACACAAAGCATCAGAGGTCACCCTCTAAGCCTAGATGTTTATCGGCGGCATGGCAACATGGGCAATATATTCCGTCAGGATAAGTAATGTGTAGTTGAAGGTAACGGCATGACCACCTTTGCGCTTTCTTGTTCTTTCCAAAAGGCTCGAAAGCTTTGGCTTTAAACTTTGGTTTCTTGTCTGCATGCTTCTCCCAACAGTCTTTTCCAACATAACCGTGCTTGCTACAATGACTGCGGACAACTCTATGCTAAATGATCTTTCTTCCCACAATTGAAACATGTTTTGTCGTTGATCTCCAGGTTTCTGCACAGGTTGTGTCACATGCACAGATCCAATGTCATCTTGCACTCCGATTCTGATGTAATAATCCTGGACTCCAGCAAAGATCTGCTGAACAGTAGTGGCATTCTGATGCAGTTGACGAAACTCTGAAACTTTACTTGGCAGATTCCTCATGTGCAGGCAAAACTTATCTCCCTCACTGATTCGAACATCAATCAACTGATGAGCAATAATTGAAGCATCTAACATGGAATGGAAAGACTCAATCTCTGGTCTGCACCTCTCTCACGATGTCAAACAGGTCTTCCGCGCACGAAACTTCAAACACTGCTCCCAAATCCGAAAGCTTCTGACGGAGACATCAGAGAAAACTCTTCTTGAATCAACCTTGAAAGTTCAGAACCATTCAACTCAGTGATGCCCATAGCCGACATTTGGCTCTTGATCAAATTCTGAATCTTGCTCTATCTATTGAAATTCTGCTTCAGCACATGAAAAAGTCTCTTGCTTCTCATGGTCTAATCATAGTTCTTGAAGTGTCCGCAACCCCCTTTAGCTCAAGCGTAGGTCGGAGTGTCAGATGCAGCCTTCTCCAATTGAGACGGTTCGAGATCTGTGCGGAAGACATAGTCAGGCGGGGAGTTTGGCTGTTGAATGATAACGCAGTTGTCCTAAGGTAAGCTCAATGAAAACAGAAATCTCATGTGGACTAAAAGGGGAAAAGCTTGCTTGATTTTGATTTTCAGTACGAATACGAGTGCTACCGACTAACATTGAAACAATGCACCTGCCACCGATGATTAACGTTTCACAGGTGATGCCGGGGATCGCCTAGGTGTCATCCCGGTGAATTGTTTTTGTAGTGCCATCTTTCGGGAAAGGTGCATCAACCCGGCTGAAAAAGAGTCAAATGTTAAGCTTGAGTTTATCCATTGTCAGTGTGGAGCTTGGGTACCGTTTTCGTCCTGCGAGGGGATAGCGGCCATTGCGGAGCGCCCCCCTCCTTGACTCACATGGTACCAGTTGTTTCCTGCTTAATTCTCCAGCATCTTGCCATTCTGGATATGTGGTTTGGGAAAGCGGCCATGGCGGAGCGCCCCCTTTCCACTTTATCTTCCTTACCGAGACCATAAAACTTCCCTGTATTCTTTAATCCCATTTCCTCCAGGTTTACCCTCCTTTCTTGGTTGAGCTTGCCTACCTTTTCATCCTCGGCGGAATTTTTTTTGCTCATGCCGTGCTCGAGGCTCGGACGGTCATCAAAACGTCTTGTGGTCGATCAGCTGTTCTCACGTCACGTTGTTCGAGAACAGGTGAAAAGCAAAAAGCCAGGTGTCTTCCAAAGTCGAAACAAAACAAACCCCAAACACAAACACAACCCAAACAAACACAACAAAGGAAGACACCCAGAAAACTAAGTGAAACACTACGCTTTCAGAAATAAAAATCCTCATAACGCTCAGTACTTCTTCACGATGACATAGCAATTAGTAAATGTCCCACGTCACTCCAAGTTGGAGAAGGTGGTTGTCCTGCATCATCCCAGTTGTTGAACAAGGGTGGCAAGTTGGTTCATCCACGTCCCAGTAGATGAAGCTGCAAGGCAGGAGTTCCATTTGTAGTTCTAGTTGCCACAATACAACAGCCAACAATAGATGAAAGGTAATTGTTTGGTGCTGCTTTGGAGCCAGAGGGCTCAAAGAGGATCCTGAAAAAGACCCACTTCATTCCACTGTAGCCAGGTACTAGACCCTGACACAGATGAAAGAATTCACCAGGTTCAAGACATGCACCGGGTTTACAGGTGGAACCTTCCATCTTTTTGGTGGACTGTCCCATCTCCATCCAGATGTCATAGGACGTATTCCATCCTGTGTGAGCTTCGGTGGTATTCAGCTTGTTTGGCACCTTGCGGAACTGGCAAGCGAGAAGCCAGTAGACTCCTCTTGATCGGCTTGCAACAATCAGGCTCTCCATTCAGTGTCCTGATGCATCCGTGTCACCTAGAATGCCTGTGGCTCCTCGGTGTACTTTGGACACCAGATGGCTTGAGTTGACCCGCCAGTTGCACTCGTTGTGCGCGTTGCGCCAGGTTTCAACCCAAGTGCTAGAGATGCAAACTTTATGCAAAGGAAACCACTCTGGTTAACAAGTGTCCAGCTCGTGCATCATATCGTCTCGAGCTCAAACGGCCATCTCTTCAAGCAAGGCACCGCGCTACTGAAAAGGTCAGCAGTGAGTAGAGTAACCAGCATATGGGCACATCAAATCGCCCTACAGCACGGTAAATGCAACAGCGCTCAGCCGTGCGCACATGACTGTCTCCGCCTCAAGGTCCATCTTAGAAGGGAGAACTGATTGCCCCGTTAGTGGAGTGTTTGGGGCGGGGAAAACCCGTTCGGCTGCAGCAATGATTGCTGGTCTACTGGTTATGCATCCGTCGCTCAATGTCATGGTGGTTACCAAAGAGAATGCAGCGGCACATGCCTTCGCCAAGCACATTGAGTCTCTGCAGCTCCCTCCCTCGCTTGAAGCTAAATTTGGTCGTTTGGTGGGTGCTACGGAGCTCGAAAAGGGCCCTGCCAGTAAAACGAGATTGGATGTCCCACCAGGCTACCGCAATGACGTTTTGCGCGGAAAACAGGTAATCATTGGTTGTGGAGGTGGCTTCCATCAGGAATGCTCGCAGCCATACAGTCCAGTTGCCAGGTGGATGGAGGAGGTGGAAGATGATGAGGGCCAGCAGTACGGGAACCTTGATGAATCCTCAGCTATTGCACGGGTTCCCCGCAAAGGGCTTGTTGTTTGGTGTGGAGATCACAAGCAAACGCCGGGGGACTGCGCAAGAGTGACGAAGCCAGGGCTTTTAGACGCAAGTTGATGCGAAGGCCCATTGCTTTGAAAGGAGACACCAAGTTCATACCACCGCATATGCTGGGCGCTATAGTCCTTCCGTATGTGCAAGATGTGCCTGGACCCCAAGTTGCAGGGATGCCCTTGAGCTGTCCTCCATGAGTGTTACTGCAGCAATCGCTGTGCTGTGGCTGGCGCTCGCACCTGAGAAGTTCCCCCTACAAGCTGATACCCTCAGTTGTGCTGCTGGCACTGCAGGAAAGCAGAAATGGTCCCTGATTCTGCCTAGCAGTGCAAGAGTATCCGAGCTCACCTACGTAACTATTGTTGGCACCAGATATCCGGAGCTGGACACTTTTCAGACCCCGTGGGTTTTTGCCCATCTTCTGGGATGCTCCACAGCTATATTCATGCCAGTACTGACATTGGAAAGGTGGTGGACTGGATCAAGGGTAAATTCTTGGTGACAAAGGAAGGGAACAAGTACCTTGCAGTGCTGCATAACCGTAACAAAATGGTGAACGCCTTTGCCTCCACAGATGGGTTGCTGGTTCAGAAGGCGCTGTTCTCTCACGCAGTGTAACTTCTTGTGCTGGAATGACTGCTTATCTTGTTTTGCTGGCGCAAACCAGAGTGGGATTCCTCAGTGGGGGACGTGGGAAAACTTTCCATCAGCTCACCCAACAGGAGCAGGATGCCCAGAAAGAAGAAGCTTTTGCAAGAGCAACGGCGGCCCTTACCAGAGCCCAGCAGATATGCATAATCATGGGTCCCTTGGACATGCGTGGTCTGGTTGGGGGCAGCAACCATTATGGGCTGCCTGAAATATGGGGCCTGCTTCAACTGGACAAATGTGGTTTCGTTTGCCCGGTTGGAATTGAGCACTTCTTCGACGCATTCTGCTTTAGCCCCCAACGTGCGAAAACACNAAACCCAAAACAAGTTTCGTTGAACCCCAAGGCACAACTACCCCAAATCACTTCTCCAGCAAACCTTTTGCTCGACACACGAACACGAACCAACCAAGGAGGATGGCTGTCTTTCAGTCTTTAAGTATATGCTACTTCTAGCATCACTTGTTGTTGTTCTCAGCTCTTGTGACACATCTGAGCCAAGCTATACAAAGCAAAGCTTCATGAATGCAAA
>DF244740.1:0-22252 GCA_000507305.1 Breviolum minutum Mf 1.05b.01 | reverse complement strand
AGTTGCGACACTTGAGAAAGAAAGACGGCAGGCATTCGATGAGCCGTCCTCCAAGTTCCATCAAACCTCTGCAAGCAGAAACAATACACACAATAATACACATCATCGAAAGAAGCCAGAAAAATCATAACCCTCCACAATCAACCAACCAGGACTTTGTTCGGGATTAATTTTAAACCGGTGGAAAGTCATTGGAAGACAGGAAGCACAGAAAATGTGTTCCGGACTCCAGACTGTCATTAGGAAGTTTCATGAACGTTGCTTTTCTGGGGAGGGTCACATCGTGTGTGTGCAAGTGTGTCTGTCTTCCTGTGTATGCATACATATATGCATGTATATATACATAAAGATACATACTACACAGTTCTGCTTACATACACATATACCTCTGCGGAGATATACCTTTACATATGCTTATCAAATACGTATGCATACACATATGTCACCTCTTGGAAAGATGCTAAAGTATTCGGATAATAGATGATATGTCTAATGACTCATGACTCATGACTCCTGACTTGAGTGCTTGACCCATGGATTTTTCACTCCCTGGGATCCCAACTTTGAAGTTCGAAGGCCCGCGCTTCGCGACGTGCTTCTAAGTAGCTGGTCCTCGCCAAGCTATGAACATGGTCTGCAAGTGCAGAGTAGCACCTTTTGCTCTCAGCAGAAAGCAGGGTTCGTCGGCAACACTTCTTTTCTCAACGGAGCGCTCTAAGCTGGTTGACGTGGCCACCAGGAAGAGAAGTTCGTCAAAGGGTCTCAAGATCTGTTGGAAAAAAGCAACCGCTGGCTATGGAAAAACATTGAGACCATTTGAAGCTTCAAATTGAGATGTTTTTTAACATCTGCCAGAGCTGTAAATTTTGAGAAATTGATTCAAAAGGAGAATCCAACTGTTGCCAATTGTCAGCATCTTGGCAAATGGCCGCAATCTTTGGTTGGACCTCAAACGAAAATCAGAAGAGAATAGGACTTTGAAGAGTGAAACAAAGCATAAGAAACCATACTATCTGCTTTCTTCTGTGATTTCAAGCTTGAAATTATGTAGAATCATGTTTATAGAGGAATAAATAAGGCAAAAGTGGTGTACCAAAGGGACTTTGAAGATATGGTCATTTTTGCATTGAATTTAGGGGTAATTGAGGATTTCTTCACACGTATTCACTGCCCCTGAGGGGACGGCAGTGGCTCTCCAGGCCACCTACTTCGAGCGGGATGACCTGTGCATGGTTGCAGTGCACATGTCCAGAACCAGATCCACTTCGCTGAATGTTGAAGGAATCTTGGTTGCTCTAGAAGCATGTCAAGAATATCATAACGTATCGTGATTATCATGTCATGAAAGGTGCATTATAACCATCCCCTTTGGCTTCGCACGAATCGAGTTCTGGATCTTCTGCACTTCCACGTACCTGATCCCAAGGGCCAAAATGATACAACTTACGGTGATTCCTCAGGCAGGTAGGAAAGCTTGTCGGTAAAAGTACGGGAAGGAGTGCAAAATGCACAGTAAGATACAACTCAGAACGCCTACTGGCAACTTACTTCGTGTATCTTTCTATGAACCTATCTTTCATCGCCCATCAGACCATCATCTCAGAAAACATTAAAATCCTTCAGCATTTTTTGACTCAACATCCGACTCAAGCCTTCAAAAAAAACGGAGAAAAAAAACTTCATCCATCAACCCTAAACCCCATCTCCACCACTACATAGGACCTAACTCTTAACATTCCCAAGATTTCCATAGATTTCCAACCTTCAAGAAAGCACTGATGGGATCATCGATGCTACTTCGTAGAACTCCACCAAAGGTGTCCAGTTCAGTAAGGTCCTCGTCCTCCACCTGTCGCTACGAGAGCAACGAATAAAGAAGTCGAAGCATATGTATATATGAATATATATATATATATGTGCATTATATATACACTTATTCAAACAAAACATACATATAGATAAGATATATACGCACATGTGAGTTTACTGTTATAGTAGAAAGTGATGCTAAGATTAGTCCAAGAATTCCAACTACGTTTACATATTGGAAAGAGATATTCGGTGTATTTCGGTGTTTTATTGCGAATGCTTCATTGAAACGAATGTATGATGCCAGTCCCAAGACTGTTCATAGTTCATAGAGCTTTCTTTTATTGTCTAAGATGGACCTGATTTCGGACTCGGACACTATCTTTAATGATTGAGGTCAGTGAGTGCCAAACGTAAAATCAGTGGGCTGTTGCAAAGCATATGTGGTAGTGGCGCACTGCCAGCTGGCTTCTTTTCTGGTTTCCGAAAATATGCAATGAAAATCCAATCCCAATCCATCTGACTTCTCCACCTGAAATGAGAATCCAAGCTGATTTGTATTGGAACTTGCGGAGGATATCTTGTTTTCCAGTGTGTGTGTGTGTATGTGTGTGTGTGTGTTTCATCGTATTTCATGCTATCTCATGTAATATCATATAGTACCGTATCATACTATATTGTATTATACTGGGTTATATATTATATTCCATCATAGTGTACTGTATCATATTATAATATGATATCAAATCACATCATATCATATCATAAATCACAAATCATACATTATATTGTCTATATCTAGAGTACATACCTATATACACAGTACATATCTTCTACAAGAATATATATATATATACACACACCTTCCTCATGTGTTTTGCCGTTTTCCGAACAAAAAAAAATATGCATTAATATGCCATATAAGAAAAACATAGGCCATAGCTTTCATCCCTAAAACTGCTGAGTATCCACACATTGTCGATGCCAACAGCGATACGAGGATCGGACCTTGGATTTATTCGAGGTCCAAATCGCAATGCAAGGCGGAGAGGTGTCCAGGTGACCATCTGGGCTATCCGAACACTGAGCTGATATGACCCCAGGTGTTTCCCTGAAAGACATAGGGTGCCCCATGGCTGTCGCTGACCTGGACCACTGACACAATCCAGGTCAGGGCTGGCGGGAAACTTGCAAAAACCCAACAAGTTTGATCCCACCCATGTTATTTCAGCAACAAAAACTTTCATCTTCCCATGACATCCTGGTTGGTTCATTTTGGATCCGGAATCCATGTGTGGTGGATTGTAATGAAAATCCTCTGCTAAAAAAATGTCAATAGATTGTAGATGTCCCTTTTGTTTACTCCAACAATCACGGGACATTGCATGACTCTCATTTACAGCCCCTAGAAATGTTTGAAGGTGCCACAAAAACGGACAAATGTAGGTAGTCTTTTTCGGTGCTTTGCCCCATCGCATGCCTCCACGACCCTGCGCTTCTTTCGGGCCAATGGTCGCATCACACCAGGCACTTCGAACTTGGCGTTGTCGATGGCACCGATTTCATGTAGATCTTCAATCTGCTCCTTGGACATACCTCAATTCGGTTCATTCCCTCAACCAAAATGAGAAGATGGACCGACGAATAAGCCTAATAAGCTCAAGGAAAGATCTGTTGAATGTTTGAGATCTCCGAAGTTGGAACTGAAACTTTTGTTGAGAACCTGAGCATTGACTCCCAATGAACAAGAGATGGTCAGAAATAAATCAACACCCGCTAGAAGCACTAGGACATGTAGAGAAAACTGAGCTTTCCCAATGCGAGCAAAACCGACATTACATTTTGAAGCAAGATACCATATTCCGTCAAGACCTGCTCGGTGTGTTCACCCACTCGTGGTGGTGGAAGTCTATAGTCCACCTTGGTCCTTGAAAACTTCATGGGCGATCCAATCAGTGAGACGGGTTCGCTGAAGCCCGGAAGGTTCATTTGGATCTCCATTTCTCTGGACCTTGGATCAAATGGATCAAGCATGACGGTATTTCCAGCAATTTGGGTGATACATGGTGATACCTCTGGCCCTTCAATTGTCAAAGGGGGGGTAAACTGCGGTGAGTGATTACAGAAATTAGATCATCAAAAAAAGACGTCAAGGGAGGGAGACCCGGAGAGGGGAGCAAGAGAGGTATCGAATAGAAACATTCAGCGTTGTGGGATATGGTCTGAAATGCTGGTGGATGGAGGATGTTAATATATTTCACCACAAAAGAAACTGCTTGCACTTGCATAAGCATAAACTGGCCTGATTTTTGAGTCATGTGTTTCCAAGGAACTGAACATGAGGATCTGCAAAAACCTCATCCAAATGTAAAATGGGAGCGCAGCCCACCATCTCACCCTCCAGTTTCTCCAGCCACCACAACTTTTCATGTTGGGAGGTGATCTCGTTCAAGGTCGGGGTCACCACCTTCAACATCTGAAAATGCCGGGCATGCAGAGATTCCAAGCAACCTTCACAATCCTGTACTTCTTTGAATAGAATATCTATGCTAATCTATAGGGGGTGTCAAGCCAGTGAAAAGCAAGCATGTATTTGAAACCCTCAGCCAAATATAGTTGTAGTCCCTAGTTCTTTGTGATGTTGTTGCACTTGTTTTGCCTTGAAGACCCCTGCCTCGCGATTCACCACGCGAGCCTTCATGGTATTAAAACGTTCATCTTCCATCAAATCCATTCTACCGGCCACTTTGCAAAAGCGTTCGAACTGATCGTTGTTGGAGGCCGTCAGAATGAAGTAGCCTGACACGTGTAAACTTTTATCGCTCAATGGGCCTTGCTGTAGAGCCCGGGGGAAAGACTCGGGCCCAAGAATCCAATGTTTGGAAGAGGATTGGATCATAAAGTGTATGGAAGAAAAGGCATCGGCAATCAGCACAACAACAAATATCCAAGACAAAATTTTGAGGAATTGAGTTGGCTGTTGGCTTTCTACCCTATGAAGGGCACTTCCTTCAAGAGGACCAACTGCGGGAAATCTATCTATGTGACTGTTTTGGTGGCAGCTTTGACGATTTCGTGCAAACAAGTCACCATCCTTTGCCGGCATCACTTGGTATGGCACCACATTTGGATGGTTGTTACCGACTCGTTTCTGTCGCTGTTTCTTCGCCAAGTAATTCATGCCCTGGTTCGCCAAGAGAGCCACGGACACGTCCAACATGGAGATGTCCACGTGCTGCCCCAGACCGGTGTTGTGCTTGTTATTCAGGGCAGCAAGGATTCCAATGACCTCAAGGGGCAACTTGTTGTCCGAACCAGGAGCTACTGCAAGCAGTGGTTGTATTTCACTACCCTCTAGTAACATGGCTGGAAAGCTGCCAGATGTTCCAAAAAACAGGAATATACGGCCATGAGCCGATGCTGGATATCCACAAACTCTGAGAATGCGACTCCATGCAATCCAGCAGTCAGGTCAAAGAGTGAGAGCCCTGTCTTCATGGGAGCACCATCAGGCTCTCCGGTCAAACCTTGAAATGACGCCCAGCTGAACGGTGCTGAACAGCGGAACACCTACAGTAACACTGCCAAGAGACTCATTGAACCACCCATTGCCTCACGTTGATAAAGTGGCTTCAACTCATTCAACTCATGCACACGTGGAAAGTGCCCTTCATCACTTCATTGACTTATGGGTTTCACAGCACAACTTCCCAAATCCCAGGCCTGGATCAACATGTCGTAGGCAGGTCGCTTGCTGTATGGCCCAGTGTGTCCAAATCCTGTGATGCTGCAATAAATCAGTTGAGGAAAGTCATCCTTCAGCTGATCATAGCCCAGGCCATACCTGGATGGATTCGATGGAGCTGTTTAAGGTGAGATGTACTGAAGTGCTATCACTTCAAAAATTCATGTACCAAAAAAGATCACAGATTTTTGGTGTTTTGGTCATCTTTAAGCTCTTCTGGCTCTTCCATTAGGGAAGTTTTCGGGAAATCATTTTGAGAGATTGTGAAACCCAATCATCCGTATGTGCCTTAAGATTGGCACTGCCAAGTTACTTTGCGAGGCCCCCCGCTTTGAAATTCTCGATGAGGACATCGCTATTTTGCAGCAAGTGTTTTACAACATCTTGTCCTGATCCAATCCATGTAATATCAATCAGCACTGCCGAGACACCAAAATATTCTGGCAGAAAGTCACTTGAAGACTCAAAATCTGCGATTCTCTTCTACTATCTCTACAAGATACAATCTATATCAATCTATAAACCAATTGTGATCCCTATCGCGTTCCATGAGCGAAGCAGCAAGTGATGGTCCTTCTTTGGTCTTAAAATCCACAGCCACACTGTATTTGTTCCGATTGCAGCTCGAGAAGTATGCTGCCACATCCGAATCCTCCAAGCGTGGTTGGTTGGCAACTCCCAGAAGGTATATAGTTTCAACATGTTTCAACCGAAATGAGTGCCAACCCCAAGTTGTTTTACCACTTAGCCAGTGGAATCATCACGAAAAAACCATGCGCGTTTTTGGGTGGAGTTTCTCATATCTTGCAACACTCAAACCATGCGCCTCTTTAGGACCCTTTTGCAGGAATGGAGGAGCATATCCTCGGCAAGGCAAACTTGTCAGGTTTCAGATCCTATCCTGTTGGCTGTACCCCAGTTCCAAGAAAAATTAACGAAGTAGATCCATGGGATACAGGATTTTTGCAAAAAAACTCACCCAAATATGCATCCATTCACTGAAAAAATCGTTTCTCCGAGGCTGCCACGGCGGGTGTCATCCCCTGATTTGGGTGCTTCCACCTTAATGACCTCCGCACCCATGTCAGCCATCAGCATTGTTGCAGAAGGTCCTGGGCACTAGAACTCCACAACCAACCCACAGGGGAAATGTGCGAATTCCTATGGATCCATAAATTGTTTTACAACTCATCTCAAACTTCAAAACCACAGCTGTTTCAAACATGTTTGTAAGATGTAAAGTTCCCCAAAATGATGCGAAACCAAAAAAAGCATGGTGTTCTCTTCCCATCTCGGGTGTTGTTTGGATATCTTCTTCCAGCAAAAATATGCAAGTATCACATCCCCAACTGGACTGAAACTCCCCATGTCCTGCTAGAATCCGTGAGAGGTCCAAGATGCGAAGTCCTTTTAATAGGGCCAAGGATTGACCAAATGGGCTTTCCAAAGGGTTGGAAACAAAATGATCCAAGCGTAAAGTGTAAAGGGCTCTTTCCCCTCCAATGAAATAATCTCAGTACACCCAACTAGCTAACGGACCCCTATCTTGTAGGGAATAAGTGAATAATTCACAATCACTTTATGTCTTCGACTATAGGTACTTGGAAATGTCAGTCTGTACATGAGAAAAAAATCCCACCTGTGATGGTTTGTCGTGTTTGGAAAGAAGTCTTGAAAACGTTTGTGCAAAGGGGAATGACAAAACACATTCTCAGTGGTTCGCAAAGATTGTGTTGGCCGGTGCGGATTGGTCTTCACAATATCAAGTTTAAAAGCGGGTGTCTTTCAATAAGTCCATCTCCTTCAGCAATGGATTCCTTTTGCAAAAGTGGGCAGCATTTCAAACTATTCCCCGTAGTGGTTGGTGAATAATAAGGATCCTTGAATAAAAGCTCATCTATTTTATCTAATCCTGCTGTAACTATAAGATACTATAAGTGAATAGTAGAAAGTCCCTATCCAAAATCAAGCCACCCGGGTTTGGGATGTCACATATGTCCTGCAAGAGGTCCAGTAGGTGGAGCAGTGGATAAGGAGAAACAGCGAATGGTCAGCCGGGCAGCTGACCCTTTGTGTCTGAAGAACTGCATCATCTCCTGGACATCTTCGACATTCAAATTTTGAAGCTTGCAGTTCAAGAAGGATTCTTTTTTGACATAAAAGCTAGTAAAGTGGTGAATATCCAGAAGATACCTCCAGATCCCCCATCATACAGTTACTCATACAGTTACTCATACCTCCCTTCCATTGCCTTTCGATTGGATCAACGCCCGCGCAGAGTTGTGGGCTCGGCGCTTGGACCAAATGAAGCTGCAGATGCGAAGCCAATCCAAAGCTTCACAGTGGTCGAATCTGATGAGTTTCACAACGTCCTTTCCATCTGCACCCAATGGCGCCACTTAGAGCTCTTTTCTCCACATATATTGGGCTAGATTCAGGAATCTTGGAGAAGATCTTGGAACACTGAACACTTTTACTACTTTCAAAACAAACATGTTCGGAATCTTCACTCAACTTTTTTTTCTTGAATCGGAATCTTCACATTCGACGATGTGCAAAAGATCTCCTCATCAAATCTCCAGATTCCTACTGACATTGGCTTGGCATCTCAGTCGTCCTCTTTAAGGGCACTAAACAACACCGACTCTCGGGGTGCTCATCAGATCTGTGGATACAACAACACTTGGATCTGACTTGGTCTCATTTTTTGGGCTTCATATGAATTCAAAACGACAAGAGTTGTAAGTTGTGGATGTTCCAGTTGTATGAGCAAGAATGACTCGTTTAAACTTTGAATATCTTCCAAACATACATAGAACCAATATGAACCAAATATGAACCAAAATCAACCAATAACATCTTCTGCACTTCTCCACAGATCCAAGTCACAACACAACCCTGTGAAAGTCATCGGTATTTCACGCGCTCCAAGCGTTCAGAGCTGCGGGCCAAAGATGTACAGGAAGTGCATCGATTCATGCACTCAGGCAACGTGATTGGAACGGAAATAAGGACAACCTGCCAGGGATTTCGCCCACTTTCCCCTCTGAGATGGTGATGGAGTGGAAAATTGGAGAGAAAAAAAACGGAAAAAGAGAAAATGGAAAAGACCTTTTTGTTGGAAATTACGCGTTCAAGGATGATGACTAAGCTTGGCACAGAGTCGTCCTGTCGTTGCAATCTGCTCTTCAAAGAAAGCTCCCGTTCCTCAGCTTCCTGCAGTGGATATCTCTCCATAGCTCTGGTTGCGGAAAAATTTTACAGCAGAGAAGCTCCGGACAGGGGCATGACTTGATGAAAATCAAAGATCATCAAATTGGCACACATGAAAATCTTGGATTATGAGATTGCGCCCTAGTTGATGCTGGTGAGTTTGGATGTAACCCAAAAGCATCTGAATCCAACCCTGTCCTTTAATTGCTTCTCTGCCAACAGCAACTGCTGTTGAAGCTGCTGATACTTCTGCGTTGCGTTGCCCTGAAAAACCATGTCCTCGCGGGTCACGTGGTTGCTGGTAGAGAAGAGCTCTAGCTCACTCCAGAATCTTCAGCATCCCCAGCATCCCTCCACAAAACGAGTCCATATCTTCCATTTGGAAAAGGAGTTTCCTCATCTTCGCAACTTTGTGGTTGAGGTGTTCAATAAAATGGTATTGATCATCCACCAACTTTAAGGAGAAGAGTTTTCAATCTGCGATAAAAATTCAAAGATGGAGGAAAAAAAAAACTCCACCACTCCAAATCTCAACCGAATCCACCAGTCCGAATCCACTGAGTCCTCAGGCAAAGGATCAACCTGTTGTCCATGAATCTGAAGCCATGGATCCATCAAGGTTTCCTCGATGCTCAAGCGGCTCCTTAAGGTGGCTACACGTTACGGGGCGGGAGGATTCACCAGCCCGATTCGAAACCAACTGGGGAAATCTTTGGATCTCGTTGTTTTCGGTGGATTTTTGTTGGTTTGTGATTCACCTACAGTATCCAAAACTATACTTTAGGGATCTTTTTGGGAAGGTTGGATGAGGTTGGTGTGTTGTGAAGTTGTGGAGAATTAATACAGAATCTCCGATGGAAATATCCAAGTGACTTCATTTGTCAAGTTGGAGATGGCTGTTCTTTTCTGACTTTGGAATGTCAGGAATTCGGTCAAGCTGACAAAAGTTCAAATCTGGTGGACTTCATTCAGAATCCTCGAGAGGGGTGAGGGGAATTGGTGCTAGCCATTCCATTGATTTTCAGGATTCTGGTCCTGGTGTTCGTTAGCTCCTATGATATCGTAAGGAAAGGTTTGGAAATATGCATACCTTAAGTGATCCCCATCTCCAAATCACCACTTTCATTGCTGAAGCTTGCCTAAGCTACATGGACATAATTTATGTCCAAGAAACTTCACCACAGGGCACACCATTCGACGACACAAGCTGCGAGCCGATGTCTCAGAACTCATCAAGTCTCCAAACCTTGGGTACAGGTTGACAGGCTTGACGTTCATGATGATTCATGTGAGAACGTTTGCGACCATTGTTTTTTCAGAATTTCATCCTCAGAGTTTGGGTGTTCTACTCAACTCTTCCATCAAATTCCTGGGATGAAACTCGAACATGAGGATCTTAAAACTCCAAGTCACATAAGGCCAAAATCCAAATGACCATCCAACAGGCTGGGCAAGTCGAGCTTGCCTTTGCTCACAAAGGGATGTCGACCCCCAGAGATGAGCCTTGGAATGCCGAGAGGCACAGCACCATGTTCTGAAGTGAAACATTTGAAGGATGCCATGCCGAGGGGAAAGGTTCCTTATCAATAAAAACATGACCAGAACATGATCAAGAAACTGTTTCTTTATCTCAAGATTGACACAACTTGGATTGACAGCTTTTCTAAATTCAATCGCCACGGAGCATGTGCAGAGTGCAACCTGCCGCCCAAACATCTACTGGATGGCCATAGCCAGGACCTGAGGTACTCACCAGTCAAAACTGGATGTTTTAATGCTTCAATCAATTGGATCAGTGTTGCTAATGGCTTGGATCCAAAAATGGTATTTGTGGAATGAAGGGTATTGCCACAAAACTGAACTGGTAAGCGCAACTCTAGCCAAAGCATTCTTTCCCTACTGAGTTACTTGGTGTTTACCCCGACTTATTAACCACTTGCCCTTCTTTCATCATCACGGAAATGGAAATAAAGGAACCACCCTCACCTCGGAGGTACTCATTTTTTTCACACATCCACCATTGGAGAAAAGGTGTCTGGAAGACAGCTTAAATGTTGAAACGAAGTTGAAGGCTGGGGAATCTTGATTGACAGGTGATATAGATGTGCCTCAAAACCAAAGGGATCTTTGGAAATTCCGCATTCAAGTCCAAGGTGCTACTCCCACTCTTCAACAGCTGCTGTTCCGGTGCCATGAAGGCTGGTGTGCCAATGTTTTCAGAGCACAAAACGCCCCGTTTCAGAAAGCGAGCAAAGCCGAAATCTGACAGCTTCCTTGGTGTGAAAAAAATCATGGTGAAACTCTGGAACTTTCAAGCCCAGTGGCCAGGGAAATGATTGAATGGACACCAGCCACTTGGTCACTTGGTATTTTCATCCCTTCAAAACCCTCAAGAATGATCCGGGTTTGGAAAATTAAAATCTCTTACCAGCGTTCTCTCACGCAAGTTCGAAAGCCAGAAGTAGAATCAAAGTGGCGTGCTGCGCTGTGTTGAAAAACCTTTAGAAATGTTGTAAACTCAATATGGAAAGTCGATGAAAATACATGAAAATAAGAAAACATACACCAAGCTCCACACCTCAAAATGTCTGCACAATTTAATGGAACACCAACCATTCATCACTATGACACTGGCAGTTCAAATTCTCCAGGTCTGAACTTCTTTGAAGCAAGTGGCAAGATGCTGGCTGACAGCATAAAATTTCCAGGTTTGATGTCACGATGACCTGGGGACCATGAGGGACCATGGATGCATCGTCAGGAGCGACATCAATCCTTTTCACATATGTTGGCTATATTCATTCCATTTCATTCCGATGGGTTACAAGTGTCAGCCCATTGAAAAATTGCCTACCCTTTGCTTGTTGTATCTTCACTTCTGTTTTGTAGCTAGGGGGCCTTCCAAAAAATCACTTGCAAGTTTGGATGGCAATACAACCCTGCTAAAACGCAAGTGGACCATCCAATTTCAACAAACGGGGCCCGTTTTGTACGATGAATTTGGGCCAAGTGGCAAATGTCACGTTCATGTAGGTGACGAATCGCGGAACAAATTTGATGCATCCATCGGGCAGCTTGCTCTTCAGGCACCTTCCATCCTGTATGCTCTTGGCTTCCGAGGTTGGAAGTGAGAAAAGACTTTTGTGTAAATTCGTGGTTGCTTTCTTATATGTCACTCTAAAGCCTAAGGACTTGTATACTGAAATTGACTTGGTTCGGGTGGATGTATTGTAATACAGGCCAAACTGAAACAATCGAAACTTCTGCTAGACCTTGGTACAAGATGCTACAACTAGATGTCCATCCATAAAAACGAGAAGTCCCGGAAAACCAGCATCTTTGGGGTAACATGGATCTGGAAAAAATGTCTCCAGAAATTGAAATCTCCTGCCTCTTTCCTTCAGTTTATCATCAAGGTCTCCTCCATCGCAATACTCCATGACCTCAGCAGACAAGCAGACGGAGCTTCCACGAGTGTGTCGTCCCTGGTGTTGACCCTAAGACCAGCACAATTGAAATAGAAGAAGAGTCCTCGAAGTAGTTGTAGAGATGAGTGATATTCCTTGGTGGTGGATGTTGCTCAACAACTTACGCATCTCATGTTGAACAATAATTTTTGATAGTTTGATCAGCTCAAATGACCTTGTAACTTGATCTATTTTGACTAACAACGTTGATTTAAGTAAAAAAACATGTCTATTAAAGATATATTTGATAGTTTCATGAAACCATGTCATTTTTCGTCCACCTGCCAACAAGTCAAGAACCAAGTCATCTTTTGGAATCTCCAAGATTCGTATGGTCACAAGCTTGTAAGATGCTGATCTCCATCTGTATCTCTGACCTCTTTGCACCCTGCCAGTAGGCTTTCAATTTGTCGATCTCCTTTACGGCGACAAAGTGATTGGTCTTTCGGTCGATGGCTCGCCATACTGTACCAAAGCCTCCGTGTCCAAGTTTCACTTTTTGCTGAAAATACCTCAGGTGATGAGGTTTGTTGGCGTTTTTTGATACTTGGTGAAAGTTTCTGTGGAGGTTTCTCATGACATGAACTAGTTTCGAAAATCTTTTTAAGGTATATGTCCTAAGTGCCAATCCCCTTCATTGAGGTTTCCTGGGGATACTAGAACCACCAACCTCAATCAGCCAACCAACCTTGATCAGCCAACCATTGGAGATAGGGGCGCTTTTTTAAAAAAGTCCTCTTTGTAGTTCTTTGATCAGGGACGTCCCAGTCCAAATCCGTGTCCCTTCTTCCACCTTCAACTATCCAAGTGGGGGGGTGCAGGGTGCCATCTACCGCTTCACTCTGGTATCTAAGAAACTAACCCAAATTTCCCACTTTGTCACACCTGTGGGTAGAAGTTGTGCTCATAGGTACACAATGGTGAAAAAATAACTCGGGTAAACGAATGTCAATGCCGAGTTACGCTACATATAACGACTGTATAGTTCATTGGTGTTTCGGTTTCGGGTCAAAAGGTAGGTAAACCAAGTTCTGACCTTAGGGAGCCCTAAAGCATCTTGGACATGGCGATCACATCCTGAATCCTGAAAAATCCTTGATACGAAATCCCGAAATCCAAATCCGAAGATTCTCCATGGCAACTTCTCCCCAACCCTCCCCATCTTGGAACCACCTAAAAAGCACAAAGAGTTGAAACCAAACGACAAATCTTCAACGCTTTGACCCAAACCCATGGGATCCTCCAATCAACGCCATGACATCCATGGGGGATCGAAAAGGATCGACTTGAAGGTTTGTAGAAGTTTGGTCTGAAAATATGTTTGATCTTAGAGGTCATTCCTCAACATCCAACTTTACTTGGATTTTTGTTTCTAGAGACAGAATGAAGGCTAGGTTTTCTACTACATTTGTTGGATGTTAAAAAGAAATGTTGGATCTAGCTCTTCAGATGCTCGTTGCTGTGTGTGTTTGATTATTTTGATTCAGATCTTGCTATCTTGGCAGTCATCCACTCTCCCGAACTGCGAGAAATAACGAAGCAGCGAATACACAAAGGGAATGGATAGTTGATGGAAAGGAATGATACTGTCAACACCAATAATTTCCATGTGCCAACGCGGATACTCAAATACGTTGACACACACTATCTATATGCTGTTGGCAGGCAAGACCTACACAAGGTCGCGCACGGTTCTTTTTGTGCTTCAAGAGCAAGGATGCATCGAAATCATTGAATAATGTTCGCAAAGACATGACCGACACCTACCAACTGGCTCCACCATCAGTGGCCGGTGTGAGACTCAAAAGAGCCAGGACAGCTAAAACGCAGCTATGGGTGTTGTTCGACCACATTCGACCTTGGGCATAACAGAGATATCCTTGTGAATTCCATTTCTTGGTCAAGTACACCAGCTGCTTTCATGGAAGGGTTCTTCAAAGCAGTGAACCACAGCAGTGCACTGAAGATCAGAACAAATATCGAGAGGAGCAGGTCATATGGGTATTGCTTGCATTGCCTTTGAGTCTCTAAAACCCATCAAAAGTTCAGTTGTCGCAAAACCATAACAAATTCTGAATTGGCCAGCCTAACAAAGCATGCCCCACTCCTAGGCTAGATTGAAGGATATTAACTGCGTGCTTTGTTGTGAGCAACAGCAATACTAAACTGCAGCGATCATGATCATCAGCACCATGCCTTCCACTGACCTCTTGACCGTCGTCAATACATCTAAGAAAAGGATCTTTCCATTTGGGTATTGACGGGCAAAATCATGCGGGATATTAAAAACCCCGTGACACACTGCACATCAAGAATCTGGGCAATGAAGTCAGAAACGGCTTGCCAACTAGCTAGCTAGCACTCTAGCATTCATGAATGATAAAGGCGAACTTTTTGGTGCCGGTTCCTGAACAGATTCAAAATTTCAATGGCCCACATCCTGCGATGCATTTTGCTTCAAAAGGCTGGTCGATTCCAGTAGTATTTCCTTCACTTCCTCCAAGCTTCTCTTGCATCGTAGTTCACGTGACCTTGCAGGGAAAGTCAGTTCTGTTTTGTCCCTTAGACAAACAATTCTCCATCACATGTCCGAACTCCAGCAGTCTCCGGAGTCTCTAAATTGCCAAGAGTCTATGTGTGACTCAAATATCATGTTCGTTGGGTTCAGTTGGTTCGGGTCTCTATAACTCTTGAACTCCTGTGAATCTCAAAAGAAGGAAGTGACCTGGCCAAGGCCCAAGCTATACCTCTAATACCACACAGGGATGCTGGGTTTTGTCCCTCCTTCAGTGCCGGCCTTGTAAATATGTGTGCAGTGCTGGTGCCAGATTAATGACCTCGAAATGAGAGCTTTCGCCTTGTGATACCTCGTGGGCGCAGTGGTGGGAGCATCAGGGTTTGATTGACACCTGCTGGAAGGTGCAACGACCAAGCAAAGTTTGCCAAACAAGAAAAATCTCACTTCAATCACAAGAAAACAATGCCAGTCATGGGTCATGTTTATTGGCCTTCACACATCCTGAACTAGTATACATTGCTATATCAACCTATTTCATATCTATTCTATGTAAGCAGTCTATGCAGATCTATCTAACCCCGCATACATCCCTTCAATCTCTCCTGGTCTTTCCTCAACAACACCCATTGCAGCAACAGCACCTTGCGTTCATCAAAGATTTGGCAAGTCTCCGGGATGCTATCCTTCACGTCAGAAGGGTGAATGAAAATGAAAGAATCATATTCATATTCACATGGAAGTGCCTCGAAGTGTTCAGGCCCAAAACATCTCCTGCTTACTTGGTTTCATACCAAAATTAATTGCATGGTATATCTAGCGAATTGGTAGTTCCTAATCTTGAGACATCTACATCGCCAGTTTGTTCACTCTTTGGGATTGAAAAATCTCGAGGTTTCATTTCTACTCTGAAAGTAGTTGTGGCATGGGAGCAAAATCGCAAATCACCAAAACAATCCTCAACGACTCGTCCCTTCTTGCCAATTTTGGAATGGATGGAAAATGAATGCATGAAATATCATAGAACAAATGGGGATGTGTTGGTTGCAACTGCAAAAGATTCTCTGCGGTCCGTGATAAAGATCTTGTCGAAGCCAGCACCTTCAAATTTCTGCCAGGACCTTGCCATCTTCAGCTTCAGCTTCTTGAAAAATCCCCCAGGGGGCAAAATATGGCATGACTCCTGAGTTTGATTTTTGGGTTCCCGCACCCTTGAGGGAAGACACCATGAGTCACAAAGACTGAGACCTGCAGATTTCAAGGTTTTTTGGGCACCGCAAAGGCACGAATGAATTTCCGGGAGCCTTCTTGGCCCCGCGTTTCTCCAATTCGGAGCGGCACGCCAAGACAGTACCACCTGAGATTCACTCGGAAATGGTGGGTCATATGGCCTGATTTCCTTCATGATAAGCATTATACCATCCTGGTTGTAGATGGATGTAGATGGCACTTTCCTCCCCAGTATTCGTTTATCATGGTCTCTCTACTCGCCTACCAAACTTGGGAGTTGCACTATCTACTTCTGCTGAAATTTAGTGTTACTTGGAACAAGTCGTGGAGGCAGATTTTCATGGATGTTCTGGCATGGCCAACGAGGAAATATGACTCTGGATCCAATCATCTTGTCTGCCTCCCTTGTATGCAAACTTGTCTAGCAAGATTTGCCCTTGAACATTCCAAAGTCGATCTACTCTTTTCGGGTTTTCGACCTTTCTTGAAACAATTTTCTAATCGTTCTAAGTTGATGTCCACTCAAACACTAAAACCGCACAAAGTGCCACCAAAAGTATGGCATACGACACAATGGCGAACATTTGTGTTCAAACCATTGGGCAAGTCCACAGAATGCACACGTCCGTCCAATCCACACAAAAAAATACAGTAAATCATGGGAGTCATGGGTGACACCCCCATGGCTTCTCTCAACTTACTACAGCCAACTTGACATCTCGAGGGGCTCCTTGGCTGCCCCCGTACTGAGGGAATTTGGCGCGCATCTTGTGGGCAATGATGCCGCCCCAGCCAAATTTTCCATTGACATAGAGCTGATTATCCAGGCCGGAAACAAGAATATCTGGTAGTTGCAGGGTGAAAAGGACATGGTTCCAACTGTAACCTATTTTCCTGGCAGTTTTGAATGGTTTCAAGGATGACTGCCCAATACTGAAGCCTGAAAGTGTCGGTTGCCAATGGCAATTTGACACTGGCCTCAGCAAATGGTGGAGACAAACCACATGATGTTAATGTCCAGCATTCATTCTTCCAGCTGACCCCTGAAAGCGAACAACCTCTGCTTCCAGCAGACTTTTGTCAAGAATCACCAAATCAGTTTCACCAGCTCCCCATTATCCAAAAAAAAAATCACAGCAATTTCCATTGATCTCCGCCATGGAAACAACACCCTTGTTGTTGTTGACCAATCTTTGCCTTCATAGTCGCCGAATTTGATAGCTTTGCGCCGGGGCCCCGAACTTGGTAAAAGCCAACATACGCTTATACGTTTTCCGCGTGGCATGGACCCAGTTGATGAGCTGAAGCTCTACAGCTTGACGGAGAAAAACATTCGAAGCGGCTGTCGGGTGTTTCCCACTCTTCTCCCAGGGCGTCGTTGCTTTTCACGGTCGTTTTATTGGACACTCGCAACTTGAAAGGGAGACGTGCCAAATGAAACTGGTCATCCACACAGTCCGTGCCATTTCAGGGTCTGCAGGATCTCTCATCCACTCTCATACAACTCTCTGAGCCAAGGCGTGAATTGATAGCAGTGATCCACCGAGCCACTCTTGTTCAACTCCAGTTGGAAGAGACATTCAATGGAAGTTGAGCTCAACTGATGTTGAGCAAAAAAAGGATAGTCTCTCCAGTCACCTGTAAATGGCAAAGTGTCTGTTTCTCCATCATCCATATGTAAATAGATATGTCGCACCGGTAAACCATTGTTCTTTGCACGAAAAACGCCAATTCCAATAGCTTTATCCTCATTCCAGGACATGGGTGGTCCCATCAACTTTGGAATCGGCTCGGCTAAGGCATCTCCAATGATGTAGCCCGGACCACCGGCCATGTGAAATGGATAGAAGTTGTATGGCCAATTCTCCCATGGGTCGTAGTTGGGACTCTCCTTGTGACAGGATCAACAACTTCATTGTAAGTTTGAAACAAATGGAAAACAAAAAATCTATGCGTGTCGAGCATCCACAAAAAATAAAGGCTGAGACTTTAATAATCTACGTATGTATATATCTGTATGTATTTGCATACATTGTAAATATACGTATCCTGTAGTCAGGCTGGCAATTTTTTTTGCCTCATGAGTATGATTTTGGGATGTTGGCAGTTTAGAACATGTGTCAACAAATATGAATTTCCCACCATGTGGGCG
Source organism: Breviolum minutum Mf 1.05b.01 (assembly GCA_000507305.1). NCBI lineage: Eukaryota > Dinophyceae > Suessiales > Symbiodiniaceae > Breviolum > Breviolum minutum. The sequence continues at coordinate 4,121 of DF244740.1, read as the reverse complement.
AAAATGATGTGGGGGGGATGCAGCAACCAGGTCTCTGTGTTGTTAAACCACCAGTCCGTGCGATTCACCATGTCTGGCATGCCCATGTAGACAAATTCCCAAGGTGGATCCACACTTGTAATCTTCGGACACAGCAAGCTCCATGCAACGAAGGAATCATCATCCACCTCCAGGGGTGAAGCGGTGAAGAAATCACATTGCCTGATCATCGATGGGAACATAGAATGAAGCCGCAGCCAGAATTAATCAATGAAGAGTCCTTGCCTTCATGAAGAGCTTGGGCTGCCCCGTTTGAAGCACAAAAGTTTTGAGCGCTGCAAGAACTTTCTTCACCAAGAGGCCTGCAAAAATATACTGTGGCTTCTTTTCATGGGGTCAGAGGAAAGTAGCTTCAGATTTGGAAGTGTGGCCCCAAGAATCAATATAACGCTTAAAATATGCTTAACTCAGATGCCACCTACTACCTTGCTACCAATCCTCGTGGCAAACATTTGGATCCTGCCTCGGCCATAGCCCTCCTCACAGTCCAAGAGAAGAAGATCTCCAAAGGCATCAGATTCCCTCTGCGCGGTGGCCAAAACCTCCGCATCAACACCTGCAATACAACTCATCAACTTCGGTTTCGATTGTGAGATAAATTCCAAAGTAAAACGGTCAGCCCTGTGAAGTCAGACAGTTCTTTTGTCCTCGCTGAAGCCTGGAAAACATGCCATTTCTATCCGATTCTTTGGTGTACTTCGGTTATTTATACTTCCTCATTTTGAAGCGAAATTCACCTGAACTACCCGCTGAACTGCACTAAACTGCCAAAGGTTTTGGGGGGCCGCTTGGGCCACTAGGCATGTCTCCTTCCTTTGACTCCACATAGACCGAGATTGATGAGTATGCAGGGACATCTGGTGTAAACGCACATGTTGGGAAATCTCGTAGAGGGAATACGCAGAATACGTAGAGAGAATGCGTAGAATACATAGAGAGAATACGTAGTAGAGAGAATACGTAGAATACGGTGAGTACGTAGAGAGAATACGTAGAGAGAAAGCGTAGAATACGCAGAGAGAATACGTGAGGCCCCAGGAATACGTGGAGAGAGAATACGCAGAATACGTAGAGAAAAACGTAGAGAAAACCGTAGAGAAAACCCACAACAAAAACACGAAAAGGAGAGTTGTCACAGTCTTAGGCACATGTTGGCAAGGGTTAGGACTTAATGGTCAGGGTTAAGGACTTACTGTCCGGGTTAAAAAGTACCCTCCCATGACATCCAGCAGTAGGATGACAATAGCTGCAAATTTGGGGCTTGACAAGGACTACAAGAAAAATGACATTTAATATTGATACTAGTAGATCATCCCCCAGGTATCCAACGACTCATTGAGCCTACACCTGTGATTCAGCAGAATCAAGTATCCCACTGGTAAGGTATCAATCAAAGCTCAAAACTGTTCCCCCGGCCTTGTTGACACAACACAAATTTGGCAGAGCCACAAGTCATGGCCTGCCACATTTGCCGGATCTGTTTACGTCCTGCCGTGGCATCCGCGCGCGAGAGGATGGCCACCCACACTGCAGGTGGAGCTGTGCCCAAGCCGTCCAGAGTCCGGTGGAGCCACCAGGCCACGAACGGCAAAAGGTAGCAAAGCCAACGCAGCCAACGCATTGGCGAGTTGTGAGTGATGAATGGCTGATTGTTGGATTCTTCCATCATTGTTGGTGTGATAAATTGTTGATTGTTGATGGTCTGGTGGATCATTGCAATATATGAATTTGATTGAATTTGAGTGCTGTGTTTTTTTTCATAGTTATGTCATCAACACTTTGCTCCGAGGACAGTTCGTATCTTGCAGTATTGTTGTGTCCAGAGGTCAAACTGACAGCCAGAATATCCCTGAGAATCTCGGGCATGCTGTGATGCCAACAAACCTAGGTAGTAGATGATAAAGTTCGTTGGAACCCTCCTTTCTCAATCTTGTACAAGCCTGACTTTCTCGGCAAGAAGTGGTAGCAGTATGTGGTTGTAGTCTAATGTAGAGGTTCCTGCACCCACTTACAAGATTTCAAATCACCATCCAGTGCTTTGCATGATTGCAACAAGTACATGTATTTGAGTATGTAGATATGTATATTTGTAAATAATTATATACATTTTATGACTGCATAAATATCATATAATATATAGTCACATACTTATCTACACATACATAATATCATCATAATATCAAAGCGTAGATATTGCACAGAATTGTGCTTGATGAAACCACAAGCCCGCTCAAATCACTCAAATGCTACAAGTCAGTCCAATTGCTTCCCATATTTTCCCCATCTCCTACAATTCACTTCCCAAAACGCTTGCCTGTATTGCAAAGATCGTCCACAATGAAAACGTGCTTTCCTTTAGGGTCACCTTCCGCAACCCGAACAACTCGTTTGTCTCCCTCTCGAACTTTGCTGCAAAATAGCACCTGACACTGAGCACAAGTCAGCATCACAGAGCTGACACCAAGTTCGGTCCAACACTCAGTCTCTTTTAGTTGCCTTCAGATCCTTTTACAACCGGACCGTTTCAACACCAAACTGCGACAAAAAATCACTGGATATTTACCCCTTCCACCTTCAACAATCTCAAAAACCAGGGATCCAACCCTCAAGGCTCCAATTTTGGGAAAAAATCGCAGTCCAAAGTCGTAAAACATCCCTTCATCCCATCATCCCTTTTGAGTGGTCTTTCCTGTTGCAAAAATCCCAAAAATCCAACATTTCCAGCCACAGAAGCTATGTTAAATGACAAAAAGGTCGGTGACTTTGCATACTTCGAGGATACCCATCCAGATTTGCCCAGGCGCCGGATAGCCCTCTTTCTCGAAGAACCCACCGAAGCGTTTTTTGGCTCCTTCGTCAGGAAAAGCCACGGCGACCTCCTGAACAATGTGGAGGTGACGGTTGTACTTGAAGGCACACCATTTGATTTGTCTTTGATACATGTACAATTACAGAAATCTGCAGTTTCAACTCGTTTTGTGTTTCAGAAGTTCAAATTCATTCTTCACTTCATTCCTTGGAAAAATGGCACCCCTGGTGTTGCTCCTCCGAGACATAGCCTAAGTGACAGCAATGGATTTGTTGGCTGCCCACAACAATGAAAGCAAAACCCTACTCAGATTTGGTCACCTCTCGCAGCAAATTTGTTCGGTACCCGAATTCCCAGTTGGAAGGCCTCTGGACTGGCTGCTTTAAAAAATCTGCAGCACTAAATATGATGCAGGATCGAGGCACGCTCATCATCCCTTGGAAAAACTCGTCGCTGTGATTCCAGAACCGAGCAACGAGTTTTAAGCAGGTTCAGCAACAGCGGCATGGCGGAGAGCAACACGGGCAGAATGCTGTCTTGAAAGTAAAACCTCCCAGGGAGCGGAAAAGCTCCGAACTGTCGTTTCAGGACCTGCTGTAATCTCATAGAAACACCTGGGATGACTGCTGCATGAGTGGAGACCCGTGTGGCGTCAATGAGATCAAGTCTCTCCTCAAACTTCCTCTGAATAAGCTTCAACGGTGATCTGTGAGTCTCCCTATCCTCGACTAACAATGGAGGGGATCACCAAATAATCTGGTGAAGGTTTGTCTTCATCTTCATCAGCCCCATTGGATTTGTTTCGAGAAAATGATTTCCACATCTTGGCGAGCCTAATCTGAAGGGCATGGATGTCGAATATCAAGAAACCTCAGGATGCGAAGGTTGAAGATCACAACACTGCAGGTGTTAAACACCTTGCTTGCTGCCTGTTGTTTCACAAAAAAATATTGTTCCTGCTTTGCAGTATTTGAAATGGATCCATTAGCGAACCCTTCTCAAATAAAAAGAAGAAAACATCCTCTCAATGACATCAACTCTAGGTATCCAACTACCTATCTATAAAGTCCATCCCCCAATCCATCCATTTTGATGCCAAAAAACGTGCTGGACCTCCTGGTGTCATTGGCACGGCCGAAATCATCCGACTCAACGTGGAGGCTGTGGCCACTTCACCTTCACGATCTACACGCCTTGCATACCGATTGGAGATTTGGGTGAGAAGGAGCTATATTATACTATCATAACTACCAGTATTTATAGGTTGTATGTT
>DF244739.1:0-23892 GCA_000507305.1 Breviolum minutum Mf 1.05b.01 | reverse complement strand
CTTCAAACAAGCATGGGGTCACAGGTCCCCAATCTGGCCAAAAAGATGTTGAGCGAAGTGAGCGGATGTCATAGTATCTGCTTGCAGGAAGTTGATTTAGCAAACAAGTGAAATGACATTTGGCCGTCTTTCCTTTCGACTCAAGTTGTAAAGCACCATCCACCACCCCAGCCTCCTCACTTTTCCATTTTAAAGGGGAGGTTGATCGAGTCACTCATCCTAGATGAGATGATTCTCCTTTGCCACTTGGATAAATCAGTCAGTGGCTCTTTCTTCAAACAAGCATGGGGTCACAGGTCCCCAATCTGGCCAAAAAGATGTTGAGCGAAGTGAGCGGATGTCATATATATGTGTATCGATTGTGAGTAACCAGTTTCTGTAGGGGGAGATGAATATGCCAGTTAGAAGGAGGTTTGAGCATGCCACGTATTGGAGCAGCAATGCTCAGATGATGTTGATGTTATGATATTATATGATGATATGATGATGACTTAATCATGATGCATTTTATTTGACAGTGTAAATGTGGTGCTTTAGCCACTTTGGAGCCTTGAATCCTCCAATATCAAGCAATCATTAAGCATGACCTCAGTAGGTCCTGAAGAGATCACGATGAAGCATTCTTGTCAGGCGCTGGGTGCTGCAAAGCGAGAGGAGCTGATGGTTCAATTTGGGTTAACTTGGTGCAGGTGGATGGTTGCAGACCTGGTGCTGTGATGTTTAACCCTGGAAGATTAACGGCTGGAACCTACAGCCATCACCCAGTTAGAAAGGAAAATGATCTGAACCAAACCTCCATGTTAGTCTTCAGGGGTGCATATATATTTTTTTGTTTGTATTTGTTTTTCAGCTCGGCCCCAATTTCAAGTGGACATCCATCAGGTTCCAGGTGAGAAGACTCTCATCATGAGTGTCGGTATTTGCCATAGCCAACCAGATTTGTTTGTGTGAAACCTGCCAAAGGAACAGCATACTAGATACAGTCATGAATCCCCCATCCTCCTCCTCATCCTCATCATCATTATCACATCCATATATGTACATGAGTAACTATAGGTACAGGTACACATAATTTATGCATCCACATCCACCTGCATCCAATCAACAACCACCACGTCACCACCCCCCTTCCCTTGCGAAACAGGAGTATGATACTGGTCACCTCACAGCCTTAGCAAAGAGGTTCCGGCAGATGCAGCTCTGAATCCCTACTGTTGATGGTAGCCAAAAATCCGGCGTTCACTCACCAGTTGAGGTTTTGGTAGTTGAAATCCCATTTATTTATATACAGGGTTTTGGTATATCCCAGGTGGTGATCGCTGGATTTCAGCCATCAACAGTAGTACTGCCTTGAAGTTGTTTGTTTCCAGCCTGGACACTAACATCGAAAGTCTTAGTCACTCGACATGTCAACCATCATTGTTCAATGGAGATCGTCCCCTCAGAGACGGATCGCTTCTTGTGCAGGGCATGGTCATGTTTTCATTCACGAAACCATTTCCCGTGGCAGGGAATGTTTTTTCTTCTTTGTGACACTGTGTTTTCGAATGAGTACGCAATGAGTATGCATATGAAAATGACTCATCACTACTGTTGTGACAAAGTAAAGACCTGTGTGCCCGCCCTTACCACTCCTTGAATAAAACGAAGACATATTATAAATGTATATAATATCATTATATCATACATGGATACTGTAGGACAGATGGGAAATTGGGCACAGTACTATTCAATTGTGTGCTATGTATTGTAGAATGCAGGCATCAACCCAAGGAAGATCCGTGTTTTTTTCAATTCATCAACTCTGATTGTGAGTCTGATCGGGCCATTGTGTTTCAAACATGATCATATGTTTCTGTTTCCAAGCCTTCTGCGACTTGGGATTTTGCTGTGATTCTTTCGATGTCGAAGTTTCCAAATTGTGAAGGTAAGCATTTGTTTTTGAAAGGTTGAGTTGTTCCAACTCACAATGACCTGAGACCTGTTTTGTTTTCATAGGGCTTTTTTTCTGTTTTGTATCTCGGAGAGACCCCCATCAATTCAATGGAGCTGACAACCCACTACAAGAAGGGCGGTGAATTGTGTGGCTGGAGGCTGGAGGGCCAGGAACCAACCCTGTCTTCAATTGCACGCACCCTCAGGTTTCGCTTCAAAGGCTACATTCCAAAGCTTGAAGAAAGGCTGCTCGAAGAATGGGGAACGCTGGGGACAGGTGGCCGCGTGATTCTTGCGACTATCCAATTAGGGTTTGAAATCTTATGGTCCTGCTTGAATCAATCAGTTCAACCAGTTCAATCAATCAATCGATCAATCAGTTCAATTCAATTCAATTCAATTCAATTCAATTCAATTTAATTCAATTCATTTGTTCATTCAATCATTCAATCCATTTAATCAATCAATTCAATTCAATTCAATGCAATCCAATGCAATTCAATTCAATTCAATTCAATTCATTCGTTCATTCAATCCCTTCAATCAATTCAATTCAATGCAGTGCAATTCAATTCAATTCAATTCATTTCATGTCATTTCATTAGTTCATTCAATCATTCAATCCATTCAATCAATCCATCTAATCAATCAATCAATCAATCCATTCAATCAATCAATCCATTCAATCAATCAATCAGTCCATTCCATCAATCAATCCATTCATTCAATCAATCAATCAACCTATCTATCTATCTATCTATCAATCCAATCAATCCATTCAATCAATCCATCCATTCAATCAATCAATCCATTCAATCAATCCATTCAATCAATCCATTTAATCAAACAATCAATCAATCAATCAATCANCAAGCAGCTGTTCAGAAGCACTAGTTGCAGAAGACGATTTGTGAACCGGAAAAAATGCATTCGCCGCTGCGGTTCTGTTTTGAGTCCCCGGTAGGCCTCAACGTCGCCAATGCGGTTCTTTTGTTCAGAAAAATGCATTCACATGATTCTCTGGATAGCAAACCCACAGTGTGACGACACTGCGTGCTGGCACGCAGCGTTGCGCGTGCTGCGTGCTGAAGCTGCTAAGTTCAAGACCATTGTTGGAATGACCCGCATGTTTTCACCGCACAGGGCTATCACAGTGCCGCAACTGCGAAGTGTTCTAAAGTCGCTTGGCTGTGACACCATGTTATTCTGCCTGGAAACCACCGAACAAGCCACTCTTTTACTAGACTTACTAGACTTCAAGGAGCAAATTCGAGCAAATGGGAGAGTTGTGAGACTTAAAGTTTGGAGATGGAACTCTTGACTCAAGAGGAGCGAGTATGTAAAGTTTTTTCTAAAGTGTAAAGCTCGGTCCTTGAGCCTAGGGGCAGGATTGGCATATTGGTACTGTTACAGTGGCCAAACGTAAACACTCAAGGAACTGTCAGCAAATTCCAAGACTTGACCAAAGTGACTCGCAACAACAATGATGGTTCATGAATCACAAGTCTGTTATCCCTGTAGAAGTTTATCCCTGTAGAAGTGGGTTCTAAACATCAGCCAATGACCAAGGTATTGTCAGGAAGTATGTCATCATTGGTTTGAACTTCCCAAGGACAAAGATGAGGTGCTGCCGCTGCCCGAGATACATACTTGTTTCCTTTGAGAAGTGAAAACCCAGGCTGTCTAATACAAGAATCACCCCAATTCACTTACGTTTATGATATGGCTAGCTCTGTTTAGGACGCTTTAGTCCACGAACTCTGAATGTGACAATTGAATATAAATGAAATCATCAACACATTCCAATAAAATAAGCAAGACACACATCGCTGCATGGGAATGACAACGTGTGCAGTGTGTAAACATAAATTGTCAGCAATACCATTGCATGCAATTGCTGCTGTTAAACTAGGACAGGACACATACTGTTGCCACATACTGTAGGTTCCTAGTTCCTATGACACAATGCCATGTTGTTTTATTTTTGCATGTTTCATCATCATCATCATCATCATCATCATCATCATCATCATCATCCATCCAACCATGATCCTTGGAGCTTGCTTTCAAAACTCCAGGCGCCTACATCAGGGCCGGAGCTCAGCATGGAGGTCGAGACTTGATGTTTTTTTTCCTGGGATCATAGTTGACTGTATCTTTCATGTCGTGAATCTCACAAACAGTCTAATTGGTCAAACACATACATTTGGTCGTCAATCAAGTTACATTTGAATTTGGCTTCCATGTGTTCATACAGAAATGTGGATGCAGTATGTGTGTCCATCAATGGAAAAGAAATCGGTTTGTGAACCGATGTGTTGCTTGTCTTGAAGTATTCCCTTTCCGCTGAACCATGGACCTGTTTGTGGAGCAGACTATTGCATGAAGATAAAAGTTCAAGGCTGCAGGCTATACCCTGAGTTTCGAAGGAAATGCATATTATATATATCATATTATATTTATATCCCACACAAAACTCCAACTGATCATCCACTTTCTATGTAGCAATTTCCAAGGAAAAATGATCAACAAAAAAAGGAATTCAATTCACCAGTTTTCAGGGGCATTTTTACAGGTATGATTTGGTACCCGGTACTTCCAGTGCCACATCCATGGATCAGCAAATCGTCACAGTCATTGGGAAAATGGTGGTACCCTTGGGATGGTACCCCTAATAATCAACCCCACATACACCTTATATACTGGGTATTTATTGGATATATCTCTTTTAAAAGGGCTCCTTGGGGAGTTAAACAGCTAGGGGCCCTCCATCCCAAAGGGCCCCCAGTGTTTTCCCTATGACACAGGTCTTGAATTTGTACCACATCGACAGTTGGCTAATTTGGCCTGCCACTGAGGTGTGCCGAGGGGAGGAAGGGAGATTCACCATAGCTATTTGTTACCGAACAGCAGTTGTTTCCAGTTTCCACTTTTTAGGCATTTTTAAACATGTATTTACAGTTACGGTTTGAGGTATGTATGATATACATACAGATAGGATTAATTAAATGTATTGATATTATATGCACAGAAAACATTGAGTTTGGTTGATTCGCCACAGAGAACTCAGCCCAGCCAGACCCCGGTGACCCGGCGGTGTAGATACTTTAAGTTTGAGGAAATGTGATGAGCATCCATGCACTACAAGAGATTGTTTATTGAAATGAATGTTTTATGTTCGATTTACTCCACTTCCATGACAGATTCATGATTCCGGCTGAGACCTACCTTGAAGGTCTCGCGGGGCCATGTTACGGAGGTCGTTGCTACTTACACATTGAACTTTACAACAACGTTTTACTGGGAGTATGGGAACCTTCCTGCGTATTGCGTCCTTGAAAAAACAGCGCTGCAAGGCCTTTCGCAGTTCCTTTGTCGAACTTATGGCAGAACAGGCGACTGGTTGTCAGATGCGGCGTTGTGGTGGGAGGTATGAAGGCATAACGGTATGACCCGTGAGAATGACACTTGTGACAACACCGTGTAATCAATTTTTGACATTGTATGTATTCTATCGGGCTTCAAACATCATGGATCACTTGAGTTGAAATCTCATGCTACTTGTAACTTCAGGTAGGCTCTGTTATTACAGTCGACTCGACTCTTTGTCATCGTAGAACCAGACACACATACAAGTCACATTCTGTTCCAAGTCATCATGTGGTGCAGAGTAGCATTGGAATGTCATTGGTGACGTCCATCTTCCACGATCAGTGTCGGACATAGTCCTACATCTCCTACCTGCATGTGTACAACCTCTCAAGTTTGTATAAACTTCATACATGTCAATTTCACTGTGAGGCATTCGGGTATTTCCAGGAATACTTTCCTCTTATCAACCTTTCACCAGGCACAACCCGCCAATTGGTGTGTAAGCCACTCCTGGTCCCAATTGCTACTTGGATGCAGAGCAGACTGATGACACACGGGACGAAACATGGACGTGCTGCCTCCACGTTGATACGCGTTATTACCGTTATTGTTGAGAGCTGAGCTGATCTAAGTGTATTTCACCTTGTGCTGATCTATGTTTTATGTTTGTGATCACAAATGGGTTGGCATCGCTATCTCAAAAAGGCAGCGTTTGTCGGTCCAACATTTGGGTGCAGAGCCAGTTGCAAACCAAATACATCTAAATAATATGAGATCATATCCTTTACAAATATACATGTTTTATATGTAATATTCTCCTAAAACTAGCATAGCCCTTGAAGAAGATGATGATGGTTGAAAGACAATTTTCCTTTTGAAATGGTCCCTGTTCCGAAGACATGTTATTTTTTGGGTGGGTATATACAATTATACCATTGCTCCATATTGCTCCACTGTTGACATTTTCCCCGCTGAATGACTAAACTGTCTATTTGTGTGTGGGGTTGGAACCCCGTCGAAATATGTTTGGGAGAAAAAAAAAATAAGTGGAAAAAAAAACATGATAGCAAAGTCTTAGACTTTGTGTTTTTTGAAGGGTCAGCATTTAATTTTAAAGTCTACAGAGCTACCCCAAACTTTGACTTTGTTCGGCGACATTTGTATATTGAATTGGATGATGCCTCCAGTCTTCCAAGCCCCCCTGGGAAGCAGCTCAGGCACACATCCCTGGTGGAATGCATGAGTCAACACGTGGAGACAAGGTGCTTTTGTTGCCTGAAAATTATTGCCTCAGGATGTTTCAAGAACATTTGCAACTGGCATTCCACTGGTTTCTTGGAGTTTGTAACTGATTCTTAGCCTAAGATTTGATTTTGTCTCTACCTTATCCCTAGGTAGGTACTGTCCACACTTACCGTTACAGTAGATATCTCTTGAACCCAGGCAAACCCCAGTTATTGTAAGCAGATATGAGTAGCACAGCTTCATTTGCGACAGCTTCCCCTGGCTACACTGTGGGGAGTAAGCTGAGAGCGAAAAGCACAAACCTGAATATGTACAGTTGGTCATTTTAAAGTAAATGCTGGGGAGATAATTGGGACTCTAAAGTACTACTGATTTTCAGGATTGCCCAGGTTGATGAGATAATATGATTCTGGGTGTTTTGTTTTCATATGTTTTTCTAGCTGGTGCAAAGCTGCAAAGTGGTTTAAAAAAACGTTCTTCAATTCAAGAGCTCGGACAAGTAATAACTCAACCCAACCAGATAGTGAAGTGGTCAAAAACCTGTTGTTGCCTGGGTGTTGGGTGCGGAAGAGAAAGGCCCCCCGGGTATTTCAATTGTCGCGACTTGAAACCGGAAACCGGTGCACCAGGGGATTACATCGAAACACCAACTTCTGGATCTGGGCATATGCTCATAGGCAGGAAATGGCCCAATTGGTGATCTAGTTTTGAAACCTGAGCACAAGCGAAAAGTCAGAGAAAAGTCAGGATTCAGATTTCAGGGTCTTGGTTTGGTTCTATTGTCAGAAGCAGATGAGGATTTGCACACCATGATTGTCTTTAGTAGCGCCGGGATTGATCCAGGTTGAATGTGAACACTTGATTGTTAAGATCACGCGGCAATGATGTGGAGAAAGCATTGGTGACAATAGAGGACAGTATACGATCAAAGATGCAAGTACTTGCAACTAATCTCAAGGGTGCTGAGACACATGTGCACACAGCTACAGCTGAGTTCAACATCCCTTCAAAGAGGGTGTTAAAGATGTTAAAGGAAGAGGCATTTGATTACCCTGTATATATATATATATATCAATACTGCAAATGTATCGGCTATGCTACATGGGCGACGTGATGTTTTGTTGCGCTAGCCGCTAGAGTCCTCATCCTCCTCCTCCTCCTCCTCCTCCTCATCATCATCATCATCATCATCATCATCATCATCTGTTCTTGTTCATCATTTGTTCTATAAGTTTACACGGCTCCACCAGGCATCACAACAGCTCCATCGCTGACGCTCCCGAGCCTGGAAGCCTGAACCGCGCGATAAGATACAGCCTATCTGGGGAAATCATCCAATTTGGCTGAAATTGAATTGTTTTACAAAGGTTAAAACCACCAACTAGGAGAAATCGTTTCAAAGGTATTCAGAACAATCGGAATTACATATATATATATACACATATTAATATATGTATCCAAGTGGGTGGCAGTCATCATGACTCCAACTTGAGGCCTTTAGCTAGTGTTGCACCTGTTTGTCTTTGGAGTTCAATGATGTGTGTTTTGTTGCGTACTTGCTTAGTTGGCCGATGTTGTAAATTGGCCAGTGTATGTTGCATCTCCAGCGCATATTCTTGCAGTTCATTGCCCAATATGATGTTTCAGGATACTGACTCGGGATTGTCCTTTGTTGTTTTCCTATGTTGAATCTGTTCCATAGCTGTACACTTACGGCAAAAACTCTTTCAAAGAAAAAACATGCAAAGGTTGAAATGGTTGTGTGAACCAAAAGGGCCCTCAAAGTCCATGGTTTTTTGAGATTGCAATTACACCTTAATTAAATTGGATCACTGTTTTAGGGAATTGGGAGGGTCCCTTAAGATAATTGAAATACACGAATACACCCATGGTCATGGCGCCGCTTGGATCAGGACAGGTTTTTGTCAATCCCTGGGCCTTGCTGAAAGTCGACTTTTGTTGGTGTTGCAGGTGCGAAAAGACCTGCTGGCTCCAATCGTATCTTATTTGGTACCAGGTGCTTATATAGTGAATATTACTCAAAATAGTGAATATAATATAGCTACTGGTAGTATGGGAATTGTTGATAAATAGTGGTATATAGTGGTATATACCCCAAAACAGTTTCGTCTTTTTGGAATGTCATGAGGATAACCGGTATGATGGTATGATAAAGAGTGGGGAAACTTTAAATTGGTTGGGAGTAGTGGAGTAGACCAACAGCATAGCCGTTTGGTCTGTGAGACCTTCAGGAATTTGAACGGAAGATTCAGATTTTAACCTACCACCTGAACTTCATCCAACCCTACAACTCAAAAAAATCGCAAAAAGTCGCTTCAGCAGTTGAACTGAGATGTTGCAATCATTTTCAATACATTTATTGGATGAAAATACTGCAAGTCATTATTTCATCTCAACTTGACTTAAAATTGAACTGCCTCACTTTCCTGAATTGTTTCGTCACCTTTGTTTCTCCGCGTTTTTTCTTCGTTTCGTAGGATGTTCCTCTTGATGGTTCCAAGCTTCCAACCTCCGCCACACCGTTTCGAAGCGCTTGGTGCATGTTCGAGGCGATGCAAATGTGATGGCCAAGCCTTGGTTGTTTGAAAGATGATGCAGAGTTTTTGAAAGAGATTATTCTTGATGTTTCTGTGTATATGAATTATATATGAGTTGTTTATTTTTTGTGTTGTAAAACTTGGTCAGGTTCAGCAGTCGTTTGAAAGGTGTGCAAACATGATGTGAGCATAGTATTTATAGATGTTCCAAGATGTTTCAAGTTGTTTGATTCAAGGAGAAGTGCTTGTTAGAATAGAAATTGGTCCAACGCGTTGAAACCAGTAGCCAGTAGCCGTGCATCTTGAATCGATGGGCAAGTTATAAGCCGGTCTTCCAAACCTTGAGGCTGAAAAACATGTTGTTGTTGTGCTTCTATTGGTCACAAGGCCTACTTTTAGAAATCTCAAAGAGTTCTGTTTTTTTTATCATCCTCAATATGCGTATCTATACCTACAGCCAGCAACTCCTACTAAACCTTGGATACCTTGCTTCAACCACAGGTGCTGCAAAGCTTGGAAACAGCCAAGCGGCGCGGCTTGACACGGACGCCCATCGACGTGGCGGTTTCTTGGAGTCTCAAAAAAAGCGGAGCTGTTGAAACTTCCCGGAGACCTGGGAGCAACCAAATTTTGAACCACATTTAGAGTAACAAGAGTCCTGTAATTAGCTGGTTTGTCTAAGAGGAATGGGTCCAAATTTGTGTTGATTCAACTGCTTTTTGTTGGGATTACTGATGATCTACTTGTTCTATGCGTTGCAGGTTGCCTTGGACAGGTATGAATAGAAGAAGGGACATGCATGTATGACCCATATGGCTGAGAAGTGCCTATTTGTCGACATGCATGGACAGGATTTGTAACACGACTTGTTTGAATGTTGAATGTCAACGATGTGAACTTGTTTGACTTGAATTGATGCCGAGTTACAGTGACATCAGGTTAACATCACTCCAACAACGATCCCAAAATGTAATTCAGGATACCATTTTTTGTTTTCAGAAAGTTTGATTTGGTGAATTCCAATCACTTGCTCATGATGAGTCTCTCCCCGGTTAAGAGTGTCCTTTCCACGACCAAGGTGTTTTATGGAAACAAGGCATCAGAAATGGGGGCAAAATTCATGGTTTCTGGAGGGCCATCATCAGTCTACACAGGGTCTTCTTGTATTTGTTGGTCTGGAAATCTTCGGACACACAGGAGGCTGACAGCTTTTCGTTCAAACAGCTAGTGACTCTCAAATTGACTATAGTGACTACGGGTCACTGCCTTACCACCACAAGTGGTTCCAGTACAACTTCTTCCCAAGACGCTGTACATGGCGCCATTCCTGCAAAAACAGGTTAAAGGTCGGAAAGTCGGAAAGGGAACATCTGAATATAAATACAAATCAATACATGGAGGTAGTAGGTAGGCACCATTTGCCGCAGACAGGCTGTTTGGGTGCTTATCTCTGTGTCAATCTAGTTTTGGGGGGATGAATGACAACACCAAGGAGTGAGATGGACACGGAAAGTACGTTCTGTTTTTCTTTCCGTTGATTTTTGATTTCTGGGCTCAGAATGGTTAAGGTCAACTTGAGCCCCAAAGATTTGCAGAAGAAAATGCTAAAGCAGCCTTGTTGTTTCAGGCTCAGCAGAATGGCACTGGTAACATTTTTTCTAGGTAAAATGGAAGTTTCTAATCTTAGCTCCCCATCACCCTGTCCGGTATCTCATCGAGATCATCACCTGACTCAAGCCTGCCAGGCCAATATCATGACCTACGGTCTCACGCAGACAGAAGAGGTGCCGATGGGCTAGGGATAGAAGTGACACACACACACACAAAACGCAGGGCAGGTGCTTCACTGGTCAGTAATTTGTTGATATTTCTTTAAACCTGGCAATCCTAAATTTTATCCTGTTTTATTTTGTTGTTGTGTCTTTTAATCTTTTTGCAGTGTTTTTTTTCTCGAGGAACCAAACACCTGCATTCCAGGGAGTTTACCTGAGATGACGCCACGGTTTTTGAGAGAGATTTCAGGCCATGGATTGTCGTTGTCCTGGCAGTGGTACAAAGGAGAAAGCAGCCAGAGAAAAGGACCCCCTGCTATGTCGCATGGCCCGGGATAGTTGTTGGTTGTTAGTGGTTGATTTGTCATTGAAAGACATTGAAAGTATCAGTGTTGTATGATATAGTTATTTGCAGATCTATATTCTGAACAGTGGACTTGATTTGGTTTATGCGTTTGAGCATGCTGTTTTGTTTCGCCACTCTTCGTTGAACGAGATTGAGTTGCCCCAATACCCAGTATCCGAGAGCCCAAAAAGACAACGTGTCTTACTGAAACTTAGGGATGACCGTCAATTAGAAACTGATACTGTAAGTTGACTGCAGGACAGTTAAACCTTCATTGTTTGGCAGTTGGCACTGCCCAGCTTCAGAAAAAAAAGATCCCAAGAGGGCTTGATGGTTTGATCCTCAGTAAAGGCATCTACAAATTATTGACTTTACAATATCCCATGCCGTTGCTTGAAGCTGTTTACTTGTTGTTCGGCCCAACAGATGGCAAGAGATGAACATTTCCATCCTTCGGTCCCGTGAGGTGATTATGAGCCAACAAAACCAACGCATGACTTACCTTGGAAACCAACAAGCAGTTCCAGCGGTTCATAGCCGTTCGTGCACCCCATTCCTCCAACACTCCTCCTTCCATTAGAGGATTTTCCTGTCTCCGTGGTTGCTGCAAGCCTTCAACAGCGATTGGAGACAGCGCATGCCTCGGAGGAGGACGCATCATGTCGATTGAAGTTAAAAGGTAAGGCAAGGAACGACGAGTTGGAATGCCATGCATATCACACAGCCTTAAAATATGAGTATAATGTATACATGATTATGTATATTTTATATGTACATGAACATGGATAGATCATGATTAATATAGTTTTTATGTATGTATACAATGAATATACATTTATATTTATAAGATATATCGTTCAATTGCATGTTCCTACTGGAGATAAGGACAGTTTCCTTGCTGAAACATCCATTACCCTCAAAATACCTCCTGAAGTTCTGTCTGTGTTTTGGTCCAGTATGGTTGTTTGAACAGATCCTAGTTGTTTGTAGCTTGCCAGAATCAAAGTCAAAGGGGAAATCACACGATGATGTCCGGTCCATTGACTGACACATGATTGTATATGATTGCACAACCAGTGACATGTAGTCAGATTTAGGCGCATTTAGTGAGCCATTGAGCTATTCTGGAGCCCAAATGATTTTTCCACTTGGTTCTGTTGACTTTGTGCCCCTTTTTGACACCAAACTGACAGCATCAATTGTCCTGGTCGTTTTGGTGGCCAGGACCGTGCTTATGTGCTCAAGTTGCTGGGCGTCAAGGTCGATGGGGAACATTCCAGCTTGGATGGTCGGCACAGTGAACGTGGTGATTGTAACTTGGGTATTTTCGGGTGATATATGGGTATTTCCAAAAATAATGGTACCCCGAAATCATCCATTTTAATAGAGTTTTTCATTATAAACCATCCATTTTGGGGCACCCCTATTGTTGGAGACAGCCATGTCATATAAGCTATCAAGATCATTTAGAATGGAATCTTTGTTGCTATATATGGGCTTTATACACATATAAACAAGATTCAAAAAAGGTCAGTTGACACAGGATGAGCGAGATCATCCAAGAAGATTTTCCGCAGTTGGACCAGATTGCGCTCATATCACTTGTAAGTACTGGTAGTAGCTTGAAATGACTACGTAGTACCCCCCACAACTACTGCACCCCCACTACTATTCGGCATTGATTTCTAGGATCCCCCAACTGATGTCGAATCGACAGACAGGGCACCACAGAAGAAGGCTGCCGTTCGGTGAATACCAGGCTCACGAACTGGGGGAGGAGTGTGGTGTAGAAATGCCAGGAAAAACCATGGCCATGAAATCGATACGTCATAACCCATTGGATCCATGTTTGGTATATTTACCGACATTTGGTTGATTTTTATGGTAAATGTAGGAATATACACACCATACATGGATCCTATGGGTATATAATGCGGATGATTCTGCCAGTTGATGAAAAGTCGGCGAGTTTTTTTCGCCACTATAAAGATACGTGAAGATAATATATAACGATGTTTAAAGTCGTGTATCCCGTTTATAGATACTGTCCCTGAAACTTGCCAAACTCATGAGATATATGATTCATATGGAAGACTTGTCAAATTTCGCTGCCTCCAAACCGTTGGAGGCTCAATGGCCTCTTTGCGCTCTTTTTCCTCCGAAAAATCTTCGAGGCACATGAGAGATGTGCACTGTTTGCCTCAACGGAGGAGTGACACTAGAATGATTCGAATTGGAACTGAGATGTGGCTATGAACATGACAGAAAGGAAGGTACTGTCATTTGATTTGTTCCCCTAATTGCTACTGCTATATAATGATTGCAGTTGGTAAGTTTTCTAAACAGCAGAGAGACCTTAAATGCTAGTGCTGTAATGGCATGTCCTGAATATAGGCAAATATTTCACCTGATTGCGGCACAAGACTCTAGCAAACCCACTTAGATATGATGTGTTTGGTTTGCGGATTTCATGCTAGATTGATTCAACAGATTGTAGAGTCCACCAAATGTCAGGGATAAAGGTAAGAAGACAGAATAGTTGGTAGACAACTAGAAAGAAATTAGGATAGATATCTATATATACTATAGTCAGGTACAATTGTGTGATCCATATATATGATAGATTAGTAGAATAGACAGACAATTGTGTATAGATACTAGATAGGCAGGTACATAGACATACTGTACATGACAGCTATAGATATCATGAAAGCGCGGGGATGCAGCATGGAGAAAACAAGTTGCCAAGGCCGTACCTTTTGTACCATGCAACCTTTTGACAGAACTATGAATGTTAAACATAAAAACGTGGAAGTGGTTGGCATATTGGTTACATATAGATTCATATTTCAATCTGAAATTGTTTTAGTTGTAATCGCACAACATCTTAGACAAGTAGACGCAGTGATATTGTGTAAGGACATAGATAGAGAGATAAATGCAGTAGATTGCCCAAAAAGGCAATCTCTGGGCTTGCACGCTTTGCATGCCCAAAATCCACTTTCCCTCTGAACATGTTCCTAGAAGTGCTGGGTTTGGCAGCAGCTGAATGTTACAATTCGAGGTAGGCTTTGTTTAAGCACGTATGGGCTATCAGTTCCATTGAACACTCCCATATATATACATATATATATATACCCCTTCCCCTCTACAACTCTTTCATTCCACCATATTCCACGGACCTTTCGTTTTTTCAGCGTTATTTTTTATGTTTTGAAATCGTTTGCTTGACAATTTGTTTTGTAGCCTTTTGTTGATTGTGTTTCTCTCCACCCTCGTTCAGGCTGCACCAGAAAGTGGCGATGAGGCAGATGATTTGAAGGCATTGGCCTGCCGATGTTTCCCCTTCCTCGTTGATGATGATGTTCCTGTTCCCAACAGCTGGGCTATTGATTTCCAGGGCTACCTTTTTTTTTAATTCCTGCAGGAGCTGGTTGCAGAGGCTTTGTCTCAAGACACAGAGCGCCTCGAGATTGACATTACACTGGGTGCAGGTGGCTTTCTTGGTCAGCTTTGCTTTAGCTTGTGAGTGGCTTGTGCTGTTGATGGTCGTTGGTGGTCGCTGATTGGTGTTGATGGTTTGAGGCCATTAAGTAATTTCTTTCTCTGGGACTCTATGGTAGAGTGATCTATGAGCCAACCAGTACTATGGTATATTTGGAGCAAAGATTGACCATTGCTCCCTCAACAATACCTTTGGGTAGCTCTTGTCCTTGATAGTTTCTTCATGTTTGATATGTTTTGGCAATATCGGTTTCTGATTGGTTGGCCAAAAACAAACTGTGTTCCCTTCATCAAGAGGATTCCCAAGAGGACACTCAATCTTGCAGTGTTTGTTTTAGATGTTCCTGTGTTGCTGTGTTTGTGTGTGTGTGTGTGCGTGCTTGTTTTAAGTTTTTTCAGCAACCATGGGATGAAACCCGCAAGTACACGAACCAAAACCATTGACATCGATCTCCACAATTGACACTTTGATGACTTTGCAGGGTTGGCGATGTTCAGGTTTCACATTAGTTATCTATAGTTTGTAATCCCCATGTCGCCATACCGGACTACATCACCTAAACAGGATGCGGCTCATCAGCCGATGAAGAGCTGCTTCTCTTGGTGAAGCATATGACGCCAAGGCTGGGTGAAGCAGGAGTTACTTCAAGGCTGTGTGAGATCACAACACACAAAATGCATGGGCAAATTATGGTGGAAAGACAACAGCTAACCCATAAAAATAATGTTTTTTTTTTCCGGATTTTTTTGTTCAAAGAGGAATGAATCCTCCAGGTTTGTGCGAATGAGAACAAGCTCCCAAGCTGCCTGAATTACAGTGAAGATTCCGAATCCACTGAAGGTTAGTTGGAAAATATTGAAGTTTCCCGGGGAATCAAGTGAATCGGGGCAAGGTTTTTGACACACCTACCAACTTCAACTTCAAAATGTTTTTGACACGGTTTTGTCAGAACATATTAGCACATCGACAATTTGCTGTGGTAACGACAGAGGAGATCCGGTTAAGTTTGCAGCTTATCATAGTGCAACACTGGAACAAGGAAGTGCGGCATTCATGTCTTGGGTGATCCCCGATTTGAGATTTCCAATCTGGGTGTGAACACCCCAGCACCAGAAGTTGAGTTCCAACGTCAAACGTGAAGCTGTTTTCACAAGTTTCCTATGAGATATTCAACAATCCTAAGCGCATTTGTTGACTGCTCCCTTTAGAATGAGTTCCCAATTCTTAAACGCAGACAGAGCCACCTGATACTGTATGTGTTAGCTAATTTGTCTATATATTATTTAGATTCGAGTACCGCGTACATGAATACATGTAAGTATATATTATACATACATACATATAAATGAACATTCCTTAAGAAAGGTACATGCTCCATATGTGTTTTTCTCTTTCTGGCATAGTGAGGTCTAGTTCAGGTAATGTTTTTCAAACTGCAGCTAGGGAACCAAGTGGGTTTCTTGGCAGTAGGATTTTCCCACCGGCAGGTTGCAGCGTGTCACTTTGGATGTGAAGGGAAGTCGTCCGGAAACTCAGACATTCCCGATCAAACCAAAACACCTGGGAAAGGTTGGAGCAGCTATCAGCTATCCGTAGGAATTATTGAATTGTTTTTTGTGAAATTCCATGATCGCTGTTTAATTGGTTTTTGTCATACACTTAGGATTCCTTGTTGGGATGGCGCACGTGCAAGCCAGACTGAAAAGTACAACGATGGCACATGCAATATAAGATTCAAGCTTCCGATTAAATATTTTGAAGTGTTGAATTTATATTTTGAAACATGCACAGTTTCAGGTTTGGACTTGCATGTTCCTTTGTCCTTGCCATGATCGCTTCATAGAATGTGCTTTGCGGGTAGAGTTCCTTTTTTCCTGAGGATGCACCATTGGTCTTTGTCGAGTCGATATGTTTCACATGTCCATGTTTGTCAAGATGGGAAACCAAAGCCTACAGCGTAACAACAAATATGAACACGCTTAACAAGGCAGGCAAGTTTCAATGTTGACATCTTAGTTCCAGGTCAAGTCGGGGGTCAGTATGTTGAAAGTTTTGCAGAATCTCAGTTTGCTGAGGATTGAAAAATGCGAGCCTGGCAGAAATTGCCAATTTCCTTTCTCCGGATGTGCAGGACAAGTTAGTTTCAGATCAAAAGAATGTCAGCAAACTACTGTACCTGGTGAGCACTTCGTTTCTGCAAGATGACAGTTGGAGGTAGATCAAGTACCTATATCTCAAGTTGGAAGTATTACTGCATTTCTTTGCTTGCTACATAGCTATGAATATCCTTGATGAAGCTGTTGTGTTTAATGAGAGGCCATGAATTGTGAGTCCAACTCATGTCTCAACAGGAGGATATAGGATGAAATAGGGATATGCAGTTGGCATATGGCATATGGTGGCATGCACATACATGTATTATGTATATTGTGCAGACCTGTCAGATATCAGACATGTATATATATATATATGTATATATATATATGTTTTCTATACGCACGCATACCTCACAGATCCTGAGTACCAATCTTTACTCTCCCTTCATTTCCTAGTTTTCAAGCAGCTTCAGAATGTCACCCAGAACAAAGGGGGCAAGCTAAACACTCCTAGAATCCAACTCCCATGGAATCGATTTGCTGCGCTACATTTTTTTGCTCACCAAGATATGTATTTTGGGTGTAGCACAGTGTCAGCCTCAGCATGATGTGTTTGCTACTTGACTCGTTGTGCCTGTGTATTTTTCGTTGTTGTGTTGCAGAGAATTTCCGTTATATTGATTCTAAGTATTTTTTTTGACTCACCCATCAAAACAATATACCCAGTAGCAACACATCCTTATTCAAAAGGATCACATCGTCACAAACATTCTCAGAATTCTCAAGCTTGGAGATGCCCCTCCAATATCCTGAAAATGCCTAAAGTTGTTTGCCTCTCCCAGAGTTTACCCTTGAACTCGGACAGGCTGCCTGTTGATGTCAGCGGTTCACAACTTTTGTTTGGCATAATGTTTCATATGATATATAAAAACCACCCACATCGGACACATAGACCATGCCCAATACCTTCAAATGACCAT
Organism: Breviolum minutum Mf 1.05b.01; assembly: GCA_000507305.1. Classification (NCBI taxonomy): domain Eukaryota; class Dinophyceae; order Suessiales; family Symbiodiniaceae; genus Breviolum; species Breviolum minutum. The sequence continues at coordinate 6,083 of DF244739.1, read as the reverse complement.
ATTATGTAAACAGCTGCATGGTGATTTAATGCCTGGATGGTTGACATGGTTTGTTTCAAGGTTCTTGTTTCTCCTGGGTTTTCACCACCAACACTACAAACATAATAGATTCTTTGGACTTGACCCCCGGTCAACTGTCCACACACATATTTGCCTATGAAAACATGAAATTACATCGACATATGTACGTATATTTATATTTATAGATGTAATCAACAAGCATATATTGTATATAAAACATACCCGGTCCTTACATTTATATTTATATATACCACATAAATCCACCACATGGTGTTTTTGTTTCAACACCAACACCGTCCTGGGTTCGCCCTTTTTCTCCGTTTTTTGCGGGGAGGACATTTTGCTGGATCTGCAAGGTTGTCGTACCATCACCGACACAGGCATCAAGAGGCGTCCTCTCACAACTTCACTTTCTGAAACTTTTTGTTGATGGACTTTCAAGTACCTACCCTCCGGTAATCTAACATAGCTGGCTGGAAAATCCACCATTTGAAGATGTATTTCCTATTCAAGATGGGGATTTTCCATTGCTATGTTTGTTTACTGGAGGGTAACATCTTTTTTTTTGGGGTGAAACCGGATCTAAACTAGTTGGTGGTTTCAAACATGTCTTTATTTTTAACCTTACCCTGGGGAGATGATCCAATTTGACTCATATTTTTTCAGATGGGTTGAAACCACCAACCAGCTATATGGCATCTTTTTTTTGGGTGAAACCGGATTTAAACTAGTTGGTGGTTTCAATCATTTTTTATTTTCACCCCTACTTGGGGAAGATTCCCCATTTGACTAATATTTTTCAGATGGGTTGAAACCACCAACCAGCTATATAACTTTTTTTTTGGTGAAACCGGATTTAAGCATCACCTGGGATAAAAAATTGCTGGTTGTCACACAGTTGGTCCAGAAATTGCTTCAAAAAACAGCGTGTTCCAATCAGTTCTCTCCTTCCAGGTGTTGGGGAGGGGGCTGACAGTCCAAGATGTTTTTTGAAAAACCTAGTTGTTTGATAAGGTTGATGGACGAAATCCTGCACCACCTGAGATGTATAAAACCCTGTAAATAATGGGATAACCTGCTTATCCACTGGTGCAGGATTTCAGCCAGCTCAATATGGGATGTACTAATATACCTAGCCACTCTGAGAGGGCTTCTAAGTGGATCCAATTTTATCCCATTTTACAGTTCAGATCTCATGAAAGGATCACATTAGATCCAATTCATTGGTAGCGACTAGCGACCATTGGACCGTCCAATGATGCCAATTTCATGATACCAATCCCTGGGGTTTTGTGGTCCATGAAAAATTTCAAACCATGAAATACCATGCAAGCTGTTGTTTTTATCGCAGATTCATGGACAACCTCATTGACAACAGCGATCGTTCCAAACTGAGCACCGTCTCCTGCTTATTGATGGGTACCAAGGCGGGTTGATTTCAGGGGAAACACGATGGAGCTGGTGGGTTCACGATGGAGGATTCAGTGAGGGATCCTACTTGGATCTACTTGATGGTTTGAAAGAGACCTCAGGTGTATTTAAAATCCCTTCACAATTGGATTGCTAAGGAGTTGTTAGGTTCTTACCCTTTGATCGACATCATCTCCATGGTGAATCAAGAGTTGCTTCAGGTGGCAGAGCATAGCCAACAAGCTTGTGAAATCTTGGACCTTCGAGAAATTGCCCAGGTGGCTCCTGTAGATTGACGGTTGGGCGTGTGTGGGTGTCCAATGGAGACGTATTTTTTTTCAAACGGTGAAGGGTGCCATTGTTGTTTGCATTGAAACTAGACTTCAGGAAACGGCAGTTTGGATGATCAACAGCGATCTTCCTTCCCTCCAGGATTGCAGAATTCCCACTGGAAGACTTCCATTGAATTTGTCAGTGGAGGATCATGAGGATCCCAACATTGTAGCTGAAGTTTGGTTCCTTCGTTGGTGTCCATCAAAACGTGTGAGGTGCGCTGCGAATTGGAACTTCAAGAGAGGAGCCATCACAGCCGCCTAGTTTTGGGTTTCCTAGGCTTTGTTCTTTCACGCAGTGGCTACCTGCTGTTGTTTTGTGGAAACGAAGGCATGTTAAGGGGAAACTGCAACAGGTCAGTGTGGGAGGACCTATATTGTTTTTACATCTTCGTCAACATTGATTGAAAACATCTTGCTTAGGTCACTGAGTGTCAGGAACCTGCCACAGCGCATGTATACAAACAAGTCATTGCATCCAATTAATTGTATAATTTGTGGGGCGGAAATTCTAGCTCCGAAAGAAATCTTTTCAATAAGGCCTTCTTCAGGAATAGTGGTGATCAAAAACAACCTGTTTTCTGGTGGGGGGAAGCTTGGGGAGGATAGGATAGATTCGCATAAATCTTCCAACAACTACTCCCCGGAAAACTAACATGTCCCCTGAAGATTAATGGTTGGAAGATGTAGTTCCTATTGAAATGGTCCCTTTTTCGGAGACATGTTAGTTTTCGGGGGTGTAACTTCAAAGTTCATAAAGTTCGCATGGAATTTGAAAAAGGTTGGCCAGCGGAATTTTTGCATTTATCCAGGCCCGTCACTATGTGGCATTGAGTTGACACCGGTCAGCGAATAATTCCGCGTTCTCCGGGTCAAGTAAGCAGCATCAACAGGATCTATGGCTTCTTGAAAAGGAAAAATGACGTACAATGATATAGTATGATATAAAAATGTACCCATCACAGGGACTCAAGATCACAGTTTTCTGCTGCAGCGGTAGGTTGGAGGATTGGTATTTTCCCTTTGCTTCTTCCCGATTGGTTTGGCCTTAACTAAACCAAAAACCCTTCAGGGTGTTTCTCTTCGATTTGTATTTTGTTGTTGCTTTTGCTACTGCTGTCACCGTTGTATGCTTCTATGTATAGGTGATGGTAGATGTGCAAAATTACCATCAGATCAACAAAAATTCAAGATGAACTAAAGAACCAATTCTTCTCCGGCTTTCCTTTGTATCTTTACCGAAAGAAGTGGTAAATGTCTAGTCAAGTGTCTCCTCTTTTCATAGAAGAAGCGAGAGAGGAAATGCATGAACCACACCTCACACATATTGCATGTCTAATCAGTATAGCCCAAAAGTTTTAGTAATTAAATTTCTCGAACAAAAGATGACCCTCAAAATCGCTCAAAACTCTCTTGGCTGCAGGAAGAACCAGATAAAACGGTTGATGAAGAATGTGGATCAGGGGAAGGTGGCGCGTCACATATGCTGGTTTGCATATGAGTTGGGGTGAATTGCTGTACTAGGTTCACAGGTGGTGGGTAGATCAGGATAGCAATCATTGTTGGTGCTTTTTGCAGTGTCACTATTTTTTTTTGAGTATGTTTTTTCATGTTGCACAATCAGGGAAGGGACTTTGTCTAAGTGTTTCCACAATTTGACATCCAGCTGGTGTTGAATGGAAGGCGGTTAAACCATCGAGACGAGTTTAACAAGAATCATCAGGGTGATTGCCCCAACTGACGCACAATTTCATCTCTTAAAGAGGTGGAAGGAGTAACTAAATAGTAAATTTCCTTCATATAGCTGGTGGGTGCAGCCCCAAATCCTGCGCAGAAAAGTAAGCTAGTCTTCTCACCACCAAAGAAGGTGCCCTCAATCCAGGCATTGTCAACTGCCAAAAAGACTCGTTATCAAAAAAAAAAATCGTCCGGTGCCAGACCGCCATTGCCTCCTTCAAGCGGCTGCTACAAAGCAAAGTGGAGGTGCCTCCATGATTATTGTGTGGTAGCTAGAAAATGCAAAGAAAGGTGGCTGTGTTCCTGTCGGGCAGGCAGTGGGGCACGAGAATTTGGGGTGAGATAGATGAGAGATGGCCCAAAGAACAGCAACAGAATCATATTTGAAGCTTAAACTTCTTCCCTTTCTTTGTCGAGTTAGTTTTGGTGGCATTGATGCCTACTGAAATGAAGTTGGTTAGTGCTAATTTGCCCACAATAACATTTGGACTTGGGATGTAGGTTCATACTGTTGATGGAAGAAATCCGCCTAACCACCTGGAATGTATAAAACCCTGTAAATAATGGGATAAACTACCTATCAACTGGCAACCGTATTGCCTTATGATTTGGTTTGGCAAATAGACCTGTGTTTCAACGTGTTTATGGCAGGTAACACTGCAGGGAGTGCTGGGTGAAGAGGGCCTCATTGATGCATCCCATGTGGAATGGGGCATTCACAGCAACTTGGCGACTAAAAGCACGGAGGACAAGCGGAGCGGTGATCCAAAGATATGATGTGTTTTGGGAAAAATCTAGTGATATCACAGGGATATCACCCTACATCACTACATTTACTGCAATTAATAAGTGAAAACCTTTCAGAATCATTCGGATTTAGCTAGTTTCCAGTTTCAACACTTCGCCCAAATCTGTATAATTATATCACTACTTCAAAGCATTCTGCCAACCAATTGGATTTGCATATCCAAAACGTCCGGTAGATGTCCAAGAAAAAAAATCCTTGCATAGACATCTCATAAAATCTCAAGCTGAGCATATGCTGATTGTTTCCATGGTGAATTCTTACAGCATCAGGTGATATTGTCCGCAAACCGGTTAACGTCAGTAGGATCAATCATCCGCACATGCTTGGGGCATTTCAGATTATGTGAAATATCAAAAGTTGGCCCGGATACACCCGTGAATTGGTATGAATGAGCAAAAGATGGTACGTCTTGTGCTTGGGAGTGAACTGTAAAAGGGACACGACATCATTTTCCAGAAATCTCTTCAGCAAAATTGAGGCGCTACAAGTTGATATCTGTAGGTAAGTCACAGTTGGGACCTCAAATGCCTTACTAATATAATATATAGTATATATAATATATATATATACATATGTGACTGATTCCTTGATTTTGAGACGGTCGGCTCCAGGTGTTTTTCGGCATAATATCTATCTTTAATTTGATTATCCCTGAAGCCGAATTCCTGGAGGCAAAGATATGGCGATTGCTTTCGACCAGGTCCGCACGATGGTCAGATGTGACGGATGTGGCTGTTGTTCGACGTCGAAATTATCTCACGAGAGAATCGCAGCATGAATCACATCATGACACATGATGTTGCAAAAAAATGTTGCAGATACGCAAGGTTTACCGCATGGTTTCTTTCAGGGATATCGCTCTTTTTAAAGCCCCATTTTAGATTTACCATTGGGATTTTGTTGCTACCTTTTTGCGGAAGATTCCTCCAGGAACCTATCAGTCTTGTTGGAAAAAAGTTCTGGTGTCCATCATTTTGAGGAGTGAAAACCACCAGTGCTCAAGATTTATGTTCGGGGAAGATCAATGATGGCAGTGAACAACTATCGTCAATGTTGGCTTTCAATCTTTTGTTGAGGGAACCTGCCAACCAGCGGGTTTTTAGAGCAGCCAAGAAACGGATCCTCAGCATATACGACTTGGATCTTTTTTTCTCAGCAATGACGGAGCCCTAGAATGCCAGAAATCACAGGCAGCTATTCTAGACCTGTTGTTGTGACCAAAGTTGTAAGTCGACTTAGCAGCTTCAATGGACCACCAAGAATGACAAAAGTCTATGCTGAAGGTTTGCTTCTGACCCCCTGTGCCAGACCTTTTTGAAAGTGCTTTTAGACGTTGGAGCTACCATTGAGTTTATGTCGTGACCTTAGTTGCCGGTGTTAGAGTTACAGGTCCCTGTAACCAGTCCTTGACGTAACCAGGCAGAAAACCCTGCCTTCTTGGTCATTTAGAGTCTTAAATTCGTCACCAATTGGATGTCATCTTCTAAATTATTGCGACAACCAGCCAGAAAATCAACAGTGTTCAAGGTATTTTATTTACTTTCTGCCATTTGCCATGGTAAATGAACATAAAGTCGAATATGTTTTCCAAACATCCTTTACTTCAATAAAGTTTTGTTCCCCACCTGTCAGGTGAGGGTTGTTAGATTTTATGTCAGTCTCTTCTCCTCCTCCTCCTCCTCCGCCTCGTCCTCCTTCTCCTCCTCCTGTCGTCCTCCTCAACTGGGATCCTCTGAGTTCAGTGTGGCGTGCTGGACCCCAACCGCGATCTTATG
>DF244738.1:0-27885 GCA_000507305.1 Breviolum minutum Mf 1.05b.01 | reverse complement strand
ACTACTACTACTACTACTACTACTATTACGACGACGACGACCACTACCACTACTACCACTCCTACCACTACTACCACTACTACTGCTGCTGCTGCTGCTGCTACTACTACTACTACCACTACTACCACTACTACCACTACTACCACTACTACCACTACTACCACTTCTACGACTTCTACGACTTCTACGACGACTATTACTACTACCAACAGAGGCCTCGCGACTATATAAACAATGTATAGAGCGTCGCGACGCTATAATGGGACAACTAGTGTTTTTGCTGATCTTGGACCATCATTTCCGACCATGACGTCGTGTTTGGCATGCATGCGGCATGGCGTTTAAGAGCCAAGTTGTTGCCAGCAAGTTGCCACCAGGCCTACCACAGGCATATGTACACCTATGTTTCTTCAATTGTTTTGTCAAAGGTGTCATGTATACCCTTACAACATGACTGGGGCAATATATACTATCAACAGCTAAGTACCTTCAGAGCCATGATGTAAGGTCAGCAAAGTTAAATTATATACACAAAAGAAAAATATATATATATATATTTATATCTTGATGTTGCCATATATCAGATAGAAACGTATTGATTTGATACATAAGGATATTAGTTTCAAAAGGCGCCGTCATATTATGAATGTGTTTTAAATAGATATGATGAAATTGACAATGGGTGTTTCGTGGTTGGGGTGTTTTTTTTGGAAGTCCATACCCACCGATTGAAAGCTGCTCACCTTTTTTTCACCGCAAAGCCTTTGGTCCATACCATCGCAAACATATGGTCACACAGTAGTGCTCAAGCACACGTTTGCTCATTGTGAACACGTGTGAATGAAGGACGATTTTCCTCGCGTAGGCGTTTTCATATATGTGCTCAACATGCAGCAAGTACAAGTACACATACAGACCAACGTCTAAATCCTTTTTGCTGCCAAATGTCTTGATCCGACCGATGAAATCTTCATTGAGATAATTCGCCCAATACTTCGCGTTGCCATATGTTGGACAAAAGTCAAAGACCCTTGGTCAAGCAAAGAAAGTTCGAAAATCACATCGCATTAAATCACGACGCAAGCATAGACAAGGCACAAATGTTCAAATTGATGGATCTTAGGGCGGAAGTGCCACAGGCACTTCTGCCCCTGGATCGCATCATGCCCCAAACCTGCAGGCGAACAAAAACCAAGTAAGTCATATCAGCCACGTGCATTCCTTATATATTGAGCCGAGGTACACTGGAAACATTTCCTGAATAGCATGTAGGAATCCTCAAGCCGGCATTGCAACTCGAAAGGGTCTTCCTTGTCAAAGTCAAGTTCTGGCCTCAGAATGAATGTGTTGTACCAATAAACTTTGAAAACACGACGACATAATTGCAAACTTGATCCCAAGTCACCCATTTTCAGCAAAGACCTGCTGAATGTCAGCAAGGCCAATAAATACGCCAGCAATCCACCTCAAAAGCAAAAAGTATTTAGTGGAAAAGCAAAACACTCTATATCAGCACAAGTGGAAAAAAGTGTAGTTCGAGTTCGTATCAACAGATGGGGCCCAGGCCAATCTTTTTGACTGTTGCTCATGCAGGCATAGTCATAGCTGATTTCGGCGCAAAAATTCACCATAGTTCTGGCAGCAGCACCTTTCATCACCTTTTGAGAAACTGAAGGGTACTCCCCGGTTTTTGGCTTCAGAATTTTGGACGTAAAGAGGCGATTTCCTACGACATAGGAGCAATGAATTTTGTTTCTTTTGATCCAAGACTTGTATTGGATCCTGAGGTCTTCCAATAGTTGATCTCGAGTGCGGCCACCATTCCTAGGCTTGACAAATCATGAGACATATTCACAAAATTTTGAAATTTCTAAATCACCAGGGTTGCTGAGATGCACATATACACATATACAGATAAACCAGATTCAAAAACTAGGTGCGGCGTTGTCCACTCCAAGAATGCGCTCAAAATGCAATCGCCAGCAATTGCCAAATCGCAAATGTGAAGAATGTCCGGCATTATTCCTCAGTTGTCTCATGCAATCAATATTGGTAAGATGGTTCTTAACGTGTATACACATTGCGCCTGTCCAAACAAGAGTCTCCATAGGTCAAAGCCAGCAATCCGAGTGATCGGTGTGTGGCCGTTCAGGGCAATGAATTCTGATGTGGAGGTAAGCCTCACCGAACATCCAACTGTTGTGGAGGGTATCGATGATGTGGGCCAATAAGATTGAAATATGTATATATAGATGTACAGATTCAAATCTCCAAAAATAAATCAAACACCCCAAGTCAGACTTATTTATCCAATTATTCTTGCATTATATCAGCCAACTGTTTTGCTGTTTCTTTATTCATGTACCTTTAAAAAAAGCACTCAGATTGGAAATGATTTGATAGCTATCCGTTTGAAGTATCGACACACCACCGCTTTATACATGTATATTTCTTTGTCATAGTGCGTATACGTGTTTTCATGAATTCTAGTTTGGCGAGGTTCGTTGAACGATGTCCCGCGCTCCAGCCAAATTGAGTATACCATAAGTGTCGGTCGCCTCTCTTGACAGCAGCGCAATAGTGGCATGTCTCATTATGCAAGTAAGATCCTTAGAGACATAAGATACCAGCAAGTATATGACCAGGGATGAATTTACAAGCACTGCAGGCAACTTGCAAGTTCAGTCAAGTGTCGTTTTAGATTAAACAGCTTCTTCAAATACTCCTGGTCTGCCTGAACCCCTGCCAGGCAACCCCTGACAGGAAGAGGTTTGCCTGCTTTCTCAAAACGTTCCTTGTGATAGACTTTCGAAAACTTTTGGCCCCAGGGATCTGCATCTGGGAATACACCTTGTCCTGAGTTCATGTCACGCTGAGCCTACAGTAAATTTACTGCACCATACAGTCAGTCACATATAGGTTTTTCCAAGAATCCCATCCACCAAAAGCTCCATTCCACGATTTCCAAGACAGCGGTTCTGGTGAGCTCCTGAATAATTGGATTTGGAAGGATATATATCTTTAAACTTCTGTTTTAAAAAGGGTCCTCGTCGGTGTGGTTTGGAGACCAGCAGCTCAACCTTAACAATGACAGTCAGTCTAAACTGTCGATAGTCGAGAAGTGAAACTTCATCAAGGCACATGAGGCGGGAGTCCATTGTTGAAGATTTGCGACTACAGGCAGGAAGGATGGATATAAGCTCGAAGTTGTCAGATCCTGCAGGTATACACTTGGTGGAACAACGTCAGCCAACATAATGTTTAAAATCAGTCCTGTCGATTCAGCGCCGTCACCATATAGCCGAAGTGGATAAGTCTTCATTTCGTCAAACTTAGTGGGTAAAGTTTAACCCAAGCTAACAACAAACGTTGAAACATACATGCATTTGACCAATTGCCGCCATGGAGCGTCGACCCATTTGGACCTGATGTCAGCTGCAAGATCTGGATCGCGCTTCCAGTACCGCTCCAGCTCCTCAGCTAAAAAGGAAACAGGTGAAGCAAGTTACTTCGTCGTGGGAGAGGAGATGCAGGAGCATGTTGTTGAATGAATGTTTGCTCTAAATTGTCAGGTCTAGGTTCGGTTTTCGTTCCCATGTAGTCGATGTGACCAGTCAAGTAAAGAGTCTCGAGAATTTCATGTGGCAGCATCACAGATATAGTGATGTCCTTTCGGTCAAAGGCACGGGTCTTAGGCAAAGAAAACCTTAGAAAGCATATACGACGATATGGCGGTCGAGGTGGCAAGCCTGTTTTTTTGAGTTAAAGTTAAAGCCATGTTTGGCCAGGAAACTCAAAACCATGTTCAGGCAAAAGGTTCCGCCATTTCTGTTTGTGCACCCACGATGTGAACCTGTCTTCCAACTTCCAACCACCAGAGGCTTGGAAAGAATCCGCTAACTTCAGCAAGTTCTTCCTGCGGTGGCTTGGTCTTAAGTTATCTGGGTGATAGGCGTTTGCAACGTAACAAAAAATGTTCACTTTTAATTGCTTAGTCCAAGTCACGGGACAAGAAAGGCTGGGACTCGCAGCAAATTCTTCATGGACTTGCTCAAAGCTTTCATGCTAGCCTCCAACAGCTAGGGACTGCGGTCCAATCAAGATGAATTAAATAAACACATGGTGTAACCACGCCTTTCCACTTGACATCATCTCGAACACATCCGTAATAGTGTCCGTAATGCCATTGTTCTCAGGTCTGCCATGCACCTGCACCACGAGTGACTCGGGCAATATCGGCGGCGATGTGGAAACAAAGACATGCCCTCTTAACATGCAAGTCTTCGGTACATGTTTTTTTCTCACAGCGAGTCGAGATCGCACAGTGGCAGTGGAATGGCTCACAGTAAATACTGCACCTAGCATTACTGGCCTTACCAAATGCACAGATTCAAAACGTCCAATGTACTGGGAATCCGTTCGCACCAATCGACTATCTAAATATATATATTTTTTATATGTTGGATCTTTAATTTGCTTGATTTTTTTGAAGGGTATGTTAAATATGTTTGATGTTTTATCTTCGCACATTTGTGAAAGCCAATAATGACCCCACGCGAGTTACATTGCGTAAATACCATGTTCCGCCATTGACAGCTCAGCGATCAAAAAGTGTCAGACTCAGAGCCAACGCGTTTCATTTGGCCTCAAGTGTCCCAACAGGTGCATAAAGGTTTTTGGATTTGAAAGCGATACATACCCCAGCCTCTTCTTTCACACCGTTCTTGGACTTTTTCTTGGGACGGGGTTTGGGTCCCTCATTCTTCCTCTTCTGACCTAAAGCAGCATTGTTGATAAATGAAAGTACGGTAAAACATCACGATCTAAGGACTGTACGGGAAAGGTGGCTCTTGGCAGCAGCTTCAGCAGTATCGAGAAGGTCATAGGCCACCTTTCAAAGGTTTCCGGTGTCGACTGCAAGTATCAGCTCTATTTATTGTACATGTATATTCTATAGCCAGCCTCGAAATGGGGTGTTTGCTCTTCTTTTGCAGCTTTCACTTCTTCAAGGGAGGCTCCTTGAAAAATCATTTCTTCCAGCCTTGGTCATTGACAAATAACTGAAAACAGTACGTACTGAAATCATCGCATGCTCGCCTATATATATATATATATGAATAAAGCTGTGTCAGAAGTCCATTGAAGTTATTACCTGATAGGCGACCAAGTAACTGGTCACCGATTTCCTTGGCCCACTTGTGCCATTCCTTCAAGTCTTTGACAACGCCCTGCATGCAGACAAAACCAAACAACCAGATGTATCAAAATATGCATCAACTATCAATAAACAGCTGAGGAAAGTGCCTCCATGCCCGGGACACCGCGAATATCTGATGCTGCAGTCAGCATCTTCGTGCACAACGTTCGGACCCTTGGCATCTATATTGGAAAATCAAATGGTGGGATTTCGAAAACATATCGACATGTATCCGGGGGCCCAGCGCTTTGAGGTCTGCCTCAGACTCCCTTTTTTTCTTTGCCGCCTAGTAGGAGCACATGTAAAACTATCAAATAGAAATATTTGGCATACATACAGAATTCACAGGTGGAAGCCACACCTCTTGTTTGATCCTTTTCTTTTCAATCTCCTCCTCTGTGGGTTGTCGTTTTTCTTTTTCCTTTGTTTTCGTCTCATCGGCGACATCTTCCATACTCGAAGGCAACTGCATTGCATCGATGCCCTCAGAAAAATGTTTAGAAAAAAGATTCGTCAATACTGAAGTCAGTCAAGGTTTTCAACAAATTCATAGCTTTACATCAGTGGAGCGGAATGGCCTCGGCAAGCGCTTTCCGAGCAGTGTCAGTGTCATCCACTTCACCTGCAAGAGATCTTTTTCAAAAAGCACAACATAAATATATATAAATATGATATATACATATCATAAATATAGATATATATATATATTGATTTAATTGATTTATATTTTGATTTTATATTGATATGCACTCTCAGCATTTACAGTGGTATGATGTCGCCGAGATAAAATGTCCTAGTTAGCTCCCCACCTTCAGCAACAATCCGGCTCGTTGAAGCAGAAGTTGCCCCGTCTTTCGACTCGTTGCGGATAAACACACGGTACAACTTGCATTCAGGATCGTTGCGAAATTGCGGGTGTGGTTTGCCAGTCTGAGAGTTGACGATTTTCTGGACAAACTCCTTGCCCGCGGCTGACGTATATTGCTCTTTTAACTGGTAGAGCGGTACTTCATGGTACAGCTGTTGGTTTTTCTTGAAATTCGCTTCAGAAAATTCTGCTTCGATCTTCACATTTTTCCTTAACGGACAGACCGCAAAGATACTCGTGAACAATCCACACTTGCAAGCATGGGTTTAGGATCGGACATGGAGCTGTCACAAATGAACTCTTTCAAGAGTTCGAACCTCATACACAGGCAGTCTCGTAGTGACGTATAACGTGATGATAAAACTGAACTGTTTGTCAAATGTCGGACTGTCGAAATGCTATGATTTTGATTATACCTCAGTTTCTGACTTCTTAGAACTCCCAGCAGCCGCATTGAACTTGGCCAGCAAACCTGGGGAGATACCTTATAGCTGGCAACGCAAAAAAAAATCAACGGAAATTAACGTGAACTAAGGAGCTGGCCGCTTTCTTCGGGGCCCTTTTTTGCTGCAGTTGCCATTGCACGGTCAAGGGCAGCATACCAGCATCTTCGTTCCTTGTGATGCAAGAAGACATAAAAACGGGATTGTTCACAAAACACACACACAATCCAGTTTGCATGATACTATATAAGTGGTTTGGTCCTGCGCATCCATTTGAGCTGGACTTGACATAGATTTGACCTTCTCAACTTGATCAGGGGTCAATTCTTTGACCTCGGCAGATGTTGTGTTCAACAATATTGGAAAAGTATAGAAAATAGATGTATATATATATATATATATAGTATGTATCTCGAGCACATGGAGAAGACACACCATGAACCAAGTCACACGTTGTAGCTTTCCATCGGGCCCACGAACTGCTAAACCTTTGATTGTTTGGGTTGGTCCAGTCCCAGTCGATTGCATGGTCAAAGATCGCCTCACACCTTCCTGGCAGGCGACATTGAGTTTTGTATAAGTGGGTATGCTGATGTGTATATATATATATATATATATTTCTATGTAGGCATATTGCAAGTTGACCATATCACCAAAAAAACACGCCTTGTCGTTCCTTTCTTTCTCTTCTTCTGCTTCTTCTCCATCATCCGTTTTTTCCGTTTGTCCTTCTGTTGGAGGTGACGCTTCAGGATCAGGTACTCGAGGTGTTGCAGGCGCCGATGATTGAGGTGTAAGAACAGGTGTAGGCACCGACGGCGTTGGTGTCGGTGTTGGATCTGCAGCATGATGAGCTGCTTGACCTGCCTCCATTTCATCCATCATTGATTCCAACTCAGTCTCCAAGGTGGTTTCAGGCAAACTCTGTTCAGTTGGTGGTGGTGGCGAAACGGCTTCAGTTTCGCGTGGGTGGTATTGTCCAGGAGGTGGTGTCCAGGGTGTTTCTTCAATCCTGCCAATCGGTCCACTCTTTCCTTTTCCACATTTTCCCTTCACCCCTTTCTTACCCTTCTCTGGTGTGCCTCACGGATAAAAAAAATCACACATGTGCGTAAACCCATTGGGACATACAAAAGTTGGTTGCCTTTTCCTGGAAGCCCATCTTTTCCAGGAGATTGCGTTTTGCCTCGCAGGAAACATCACAATACGTAAGTTGCGTGAAACCATTGACATCTAACGCGTTTGTGCAAACAAAAAACTTTCACAGTGTATAGTTGTTTTTTCAACATGTAAAGTGTTGACTATTTACCAGCTGCCTTTTCCTAGAACACCATCTTGTTCAGGGTGAGCTTCATCAGGAGATTTCGCTTTGCCTCACAGGAGACATCAACATACATAAGTTGCATGAAAACATTGACATCTAACATGTTCCCACAAGAAAAGCTATTTATAAATCAAGTAAAGCGTTGACTAATTATACCAGTTGCCGTTGCCTTTTCCTGGAACACCATCTTTTCCAGTTTCAGCAGCATCAGGGGATTTCGCTTTGCCTCACAGGAGACATCAAAATACATAAGTTGCATGAAAACATTGACATCTAACATGTTCCCACAAACAAGCTATGTATTTATCAAGTAAAGCGTTGACTAATTACCAGCTGCCTTTTCCTGGAACACCACCTTTTCCAGAAACAGCATCAGGGGATTTCGCTTTGCCTCACAGGAGACATCAAAATACATAAGTTGCATGAAAACATTGACATCTAACATGTTCCCACAAACAAGCTATATATATATATATAGATATCAAGTAAAGTGTTGACTGATTGCCAGCCTTTTCCTGGAACACCATCTTTTCCAGAAACAGCGTCAGGAGACTTCGCTTTACCTCACAGGAAACAACAGAATACATAAGTTGCATGAAAAGCTGAACACCTAACACGTTCGTGTAAAGTCCATTTTAGAATGGAATGGTACACTAATAGTATCAGCTGCCTTTTCCTGGAACACCATCTTTTCCAGGACCGACATCAGGTGACTTCCCTTTACCTACAGGAAATATCACAATACACAAGTTGCGTGAAAACATTGACATCTAAAAACAAAAACTTTCGCAGTGTATAGTTGTTTTTTTTCAACATGTAAAGCGTTGACTATTTACTAGTTGCCTTTTCCTGGAACGCCATCTTTTCCAGTGTCAGCAGCATCAGGGGATTTCGCTTTACCTCACATCAAAATACATAAGTTGCATGAAGACATTTTACATCTAACATGTCCCACAAACAAGCTATTTATATATCAAGTAAAGCGTTGACTGATTGCCAGCTTTTTCCTGGAACACCGCCTTTTCCAGAAACAGCATCAGGAGACTCTGCTTGACCTCACAGGAAACAACAAAGTACATCAGTTGCATGAACACCTTTACAACTAAAACATAACAGATTCCACTTTGTACTGTAAGAATCTTTATATAGTAAGAGTTGACTCATTACCAGCTGCCTTGTCCTGCAACTTCTCCCGGGTCGACAACATCAGGAGATTTTGATTTGCCTCGCACATCACATATACTACACAAGTCCTGAATACAGTTCATAGTGTATACGGGGCTAATTGCCAGCTGCCTTTTCCTGGACCATGATCTTTTCCTGGAGTTTTTGTTTTGCCTCACAGGACACATAATACACAAGTTCATGAAAATAAAACATCTAACATTTGACATATATAGGACGCCTGGCCTTTCCCAAATGCTTTCGCCATTGCCTCAACACCTTCTTTCGTAGGAGGTGCCCAAGTGATAGCTAGTACCACACCTAGCAACAAGTTTTCAATGGTCACAACTACTTTAATTCGGATCTGTCTCATATATGCCGCTGAGGAAAGGGCCGTGTTCACCAGCTCCACGTGTGGGCATATGCGACCTGAATTTCAAGGGAATGTATTGGCTGTGATGGTGGGTGAAGGAAACATATGAAATTATATGAAAACATTAAGACCTTGTATAGAGTCACCTTCACGGTCTTTCACGGGTGGGTAGTTGATTATAAAGTGATGTTCACGGTTCTTCACGGTTCTTTCACGGTGTTGTTTTTTACCACCATGTTTCATTCTTATCTTCAATGATTAGCCCCTAAAGTGAATTGCGACACCCAACTTTTGGGAGTTTAGGGTTTAGGGTTTAGGGTTTAGGATTATATTCAATAACAGTTTCAAATTACCCATGAACTGAATTCAACAAATCATGAAAGCAAGCCAGCTGCTTGTTACTTGAATGGTCATAGATACATATCAATTTAAATATATATAGGGATTGTGTATACTGATTGGGAAGATGCACCCCGAGCCTGAGGAGCTGGCCAAATCCTGGAGATCAAACCCCAAAAGCCCTTTAAGCCAAATTTATCGGGATCACATGCAACGCAGGTGGTCCAATAGTGCAAATGCCCAGAGAAAACGGTATACCAATGATTAATAACAAGTTAAATTGAACTGGGTTATCTAATATGGTTCTCACCTACAACTTGAAGACTTCGCACTTCAGCCGTTTTCTCCACCAGTTTAAAAACCCAGCATGTATAGCTGTTGATACGGCTCCAGACTTTGTATCCAGCAGCAACTTAATATTGTTCCATATCACTTCCTGCAAAATCTGTTTTGTGAGATGTTGAGCTGCATGTGGAAAAATTCAGACCCTTTCCTTTATATATGCCATTCAGATCATACGAATTTGTGGGCCGCTGCTGGATCCTGTATTTGAAAAAACCAGGCGACGACTTCACGCTGCAAATTTGCCATCAAGATGATCCTCGGTTTTGATTAAACATCGTTAACAGGACATTGATTCAAATGACAGAGTTACAAGTCTTGAGTTGTACACTCATATCATACATGCAAATGTATTTATATACATATATGAGTTACATACGCAAAGATATGTTCTATATACAAATATATCTATATAAAAATAAAAATACATAAAAAATATCAAGAAAATGTATTTAAAGAAATTTCGACATATATGAATTAAAGATAATTAAAGAATAACCGGGCGACATTCACAACCGAAAAGAAAACATGACCGATGAGCTTGTTTTCTATTTCATGCGCAAGATATCGTACATTATATGTTGCATTCAAAGCGTCAATCAATGTCATCAAGGATATCGGCCAGTCCAGAATCGTCGCTGTGTTCCGAGCCGTCGCAGAACACCATGCCTTCATCAGGGCGAATCGTCCATTCTCGAGGCCTGAGAAACAACTACTTCTAATAACGCACAATTCAGCGACTTTTCTGAAAATGCAAGAAGTCTACCTAGAACTTTGAGTCCGGGAGGATGAGGGGTACTAGGGCCCGGGCAAATTTTCTTTCAACAGCGCATACACCTGCATGCAGAAAGATCGAGGTACAATCAGCATGTAAAAATTTCAAAAAAAACATGCAGGCCTGGAGCCCCAGTCCGTGGGGATAGGACTGCGTTTCGCGTAAATGGGGCCCGCCCTTTACTTTCGTCTGACCCGCTGCGTCACGATAGCGCTGGACTATCTTGATTTTCCGGGCCAACTGCAAACCTGGCAGGAAGACATCAATAATTATAGTGACCCTTGAAACTGGCCAAAATCACCAACGCACCATAAAAAAATCATATCGCCTCGCAATCTCTCTCGGCGAACTGGATCCATCTTAACACCAAGCCGATCCAACCATGGGCAGTTCGTCCACAACATGACCGGCTTCCTGAGCGAAATGCATGGGGCCATGGGGATGTTCTTTCTCCAAACTAAATTTGCATAAGTATTTACACACACAACAAACAGACAAGTTTCATAGAGGTAGCCCCAAATTGCCCCAATGGAACATGTATTTGACGGACCCCTGCTCGTCGCAACAAAGATCGCATTGGAGGGTACAACACCACCAAAGAAGAGATCGGCTGTTCGATTACCCAGAAAGCTCCCTTAGCCTCCACGTAGCGACAGGCATAGACAACACGGCGCGCCATCTTGTTCGCCTCTCGAACTTTTTTGAACCGACGCTGGCCCCTTGGTCTCAGTCTAGTTCTTTTTGTCGATCCACGCGACATGAAAATCCATGTACTGCACGGTAACCCGAACCAACAAAGACCACCTTCGATTATACTTCGAAGGCCGGCAATTACTGCGACAAAACCTAGAGTCCCAATGAAATCTAGGTGGCGAGACATATCAATGTCCCGTGCGATCACTGGGAATCCATATTGGAAGATGGCATTGGACAGGTTGTGGGTGCCACAGAAATCTTCTTGAAAGACAGTCGGGGTTTCAGGTCGAGGCAATGACACCGCAATGCTCGTCAAGATTGCTGCTAGATGCGAAAATTTCATCTTTCCTTATCAAATTGATCATGCACGCATTGCGACACAACACTCGCACGCACATACATACGTACCTTTATAATGCACAAACTCAATTCAGTACAAGTTTCCAATCACTTCGGAATGGGAGCAAAGGAGCCAATGTCCTGCGTCGAAAAAGAAAGATTGGCATAAAAAAAACATCTTTTAGGAAATCACAAGCCTGCTGGTATAGGCGCCACAAGAGATGAGATATTACATATACACATACAACTTCACTGAATGAATCGCTGGAATCACTGAATTAATGCCAACGCTGAGCACCTTAGCCTTGGCTGCCGCTTCCAATGCCAACTTCGCTTCGTAGCGCCGGGATGCTTCTCGAACCTCTGCCTTCGGTCGTAAGAGCGCTTTCGCACTGTTGCTCAATTTGGCTTTGGCCTGCAAAGGACATCAATGCTTCGACAGTACAACAGCAAACTTTATAAAACACAAAATGAATGAGCAGCCTCTTGGACAGGGGGGTACTTCGATGTTGGCAACACGAATAACTGCCCCTTTGAGTTCACCTCAGCAAACCATTGTGTGTGCGCAAAGCAACAAACAAAATACCACGCAAAATCTAGGAACCAAGCTGCCAGACCAGCTGCAGGAATAAACCCAGTGGCCTATACACGAAGATAAAAAAGCAGCATTACCAGGATGAAAAAAAAACAACGCACTGTGCGGCCTTTGGTGGCTGTGGAAGTGGGGCAACAGGCAATGGTGCCTTGCAAAATTCCAGATCAGCATACCCGTATATATTGCTATATATGCCTATTTCAAAATATTTCAATATATATATATAATATATATATATATATATATATGTAAACTCGGAAGTTCCACCTGCACATGAACAAGTGTCAATACATATATAGATATATATGTTTTGCCTTTTAGTTTACAGATTTAGTACAGATATATAAATATATTTATATATATATAACGCCACAAAAATAAACAGCAAAACTCACATCGATTTTTTTTGGTGAAACAGATTGGAAAAGGATTTAGCTGGCCTGAGCTGAGGCTGCAGGTGTAGCTTTCGTTTGGGCAACCTGACACGTATATATGTCGTTGACAACTACAAGGCAATAAAAAGTCAAAAGTCAACTTGCACCTGGGATATACTCGAGGATCCTGATGAGGGCAAGGAATCCTGAAAACAAAACACACATTCATATATACACACACACGTAGACTTTTCATGAACTAGCAGTCCTCAGCTTTCACCTCTTGTGTAGCTGCAGGCCGTGGACCAATCCTGATTGAAGACATGTTTTTAAAAACATGAAAAACTATTTTGCACACGATTGACACTGAATCTAAGGCTGCTACGGGAAAGCTGCTTTCGATCTCAACTCGCTTTCAAGGATATAGGGTTCGAAGACCTGCATGGGGCCAGATCGATGTGTTGTGAGAAAGATTCGGTTCTTAAGAATAATGGCACAAACGTTCTAAGCGCAGGGCCGGTCGTGAGGGTGCCTGTCAATACATCAAATCATCAACAAAGTACTTCTCTAAAAAATGAAAAATGTCAATCGTTTTCAAACACCAAAAGAGTGCCCACCTGTGTTTCCTTTGCTTTGAAGGTCACTGCACAATTTTTCGGGGGGGTTTTAGGCTGTTGGTCTCCAAAACGAAATGTTGGATACATCGAGCCTTGAGCCGACACCAAACCACCAGCACTGCACTGTGAGAAAAAAACAAATACAACACAAGCAATTCGGAGTGAATATATTTGACAGCTGGCTAGAAATAAATGGAAATAGCATGGTTTGCTTGTGGTAACTTTCGGAGTTTATGTGAGAAATCCACTCAGTAAGTTTGAAGCTTGCCGCGTGTTTTTTTTCCCCAAGATCGACAATCGCAGGGCAGTACTTAAGTCCATAGTTGCAACATCCAGCATTTCAGATCATCCCGCAAAATCACAAAAACAAGAAATGCACATTATGTTTTAGGTTTTCTACAGCCATTTATAATACATCACTACTTACATCACTATTGATCTCGCCGGCAGGTTGCTCCCCGTTCAACATGAGTTTCACTCAATCCAAATCATAGTTCCAAAGGTACTCCAGTTTTCTCTTTTTTACTTCTGGCCAACTCATACTTCGGAGGGCCGCTTGGCATTCCGATGAGTTGCGCCACCAACCTTCAAATTGTTTAGGATCCCCACCCTTACGCTTATATTTGGCACGACACTCCTCCTTGGCGATGCCATAGCTACTCTGACCCTGCTTCTTCTTTCCAGCCTCATCTTTCACTTTGTCTTTCTTCTTTTCAGTCTTTTTCGCATCCTTTTCACCCGGTTTCACACCCTCACCGTTCTTCTTTTTTTTACTATCTTTGGCCTTGGCCTTTGCCTTCGCCTTGGCCTTTGCTGGGCCCTTCTTTTTCTTTCCCCTCAAACTTTCTGCAACGGCGCTGTTGGCAGTGGGTTCAATTTCAGGCCACTCAGAAGGCACTGCCCAACTTGGAATTTCCTAGACAAAAATTGACAAACAAAGGGATCATGAGCAGTACGTTGCAAACAGGTTGAACTAGGCACAAAAACAAATCTATTCTATGTACACAGTCGTTGTCAAGCCTTGTACTCGCTAGGAGTTGCCACAGTAGTCTCCACTACCTGCAGAAATTTAAAATAATTTATAAAACAGTGTGTAGGAAAATGATGACAAAACGAACATCAAGTTGAAGTCGCACCTCTACCTTTGCTCCTGTTGCAGGACCATCGCCATCCTTTTGCAGGGCACTCGATGCAGTGATGCACTCCATGGTGGGTCTCAGTTGCAACGATTACTGATAATTCAAGTTCATACATGTTTTCAGCCTTGCCTTGTCATCGTCGCCATGACAGTCATCCAAGCTCAGAGTTTTGAGGCGACGCATCTCCTGTTGGAAAACAACATGTTTTAAATTGAGGGCCGGGTTTGACAACATGAATTGCATTTGACAAATCTCCTCCCAGTATTGCTCACTGTGCTGAGATTCTTCTGGTGCACCATTAGCCTGCACAGTACTGTCATAAAACTGTAAAACATGATATGTATATCTTTTTCAAACAAATCACCTGGCCTTGGAACTCGATTGCTGAACAGTTTCAGGGCATTCCAAGTCTTTGACCTGGCACAAGTGCCATGTTAACAACAAGTATGTCAGTGAAAAACCAAACACTCTCCACTGGCCTCGACATCTGCAGGCTTTGATGCCACTTCCTGCAGCTGCGAATTGGTTGGGTGACATGGCAAGAAATGGGTGTATACTGGCAAACATTTTTCAACCCTAGACCTTAGAAGTCGGATCAGGTCTTTGTGATATGATCAGGCACATGGCAAGAGATGAAAGTGATAGTTGCGCAAAAAAACAGTATCTTCAACTTCATTAGTGTGGTTTCAGTACCAAGTACAGTACCTCTTCGGCCTCTTCGATGATGCCATTAGTTTCCATGGCCTCGCAACATTCAAGAGGGACACACACGAAAATTTAAATTCATATGTAGTGCGTAATCCAACCTCATTCCAAGAAGAGGCGGACTCCATTTGCTGGTCCTGGCAGCTGCGAACAAACACTTGCACTTATATTGTTTGTCTTTGAAAGATTTTGAAAACCACGCCAGATTCATAGAATAGGCAGCGCAGATCCACCCATCTTTACCTCATTCCATTTCTATCTACATCACCTATCTAGATATATCTATCTTCTAATCTAATCTAAGCTATCTAACCTATCTATCATCTTTCTATCTATCCATCATTTTGTATATCTATTATATCAAAAGTTTCTATTGATATCTGTGTGTATTTATCTGTATGTATCCGGGTGGTCAATATCTGTATCGGTATTTTTCGTCTATTCATCTATCCATCTAGCAGTTCATGATATTGAATGACTCCGAGCAAATGTTCAAACACATCACAACGGACGAGACAAATTTGGCCTCCGCCCAGCCATCAGGTTGCCAAGCTGGATCTTCCTGCCAAGACAAGAACAAATCAAACCAACCATTCCCAAACACAAATGAAACACTTGGCCTCCGCCCAGCTATCAGGTTGCCAAGCTGGATCTTCCTGCCAAGAAAGGATCAAATCAAACAAACCATTCCCAAACACAGATGAAACACTTGGCCTCCGCCGAGCCATCAGGTTGCCAAGCTGGATCTTCCTGCCAAGAAATGGACAAGTCAAACCAACCATTCCCAAACACAGATGAAACACTTGGCCTCCGCCCAGCTATCAAAAACAATGTCCTTGTACTCGAGATTCAACCAATATCCCATTTCTTCTTGACGGCGACGTTTCTCCAACCCATTTTCAACGAGGTGAGATTTGAATGTCGTGGGGCTGTGAGGCCATTCCTTAGAAATCATGACTCTATCTAATCCGAAATTCCTGAAGCTTCAAACATGCCTTAAAAGAAAATCAGTGCCAGCCTCAACCGCAGGTTGGGTCAAGTCTTCCTGCCAAGACAAGAACAAATCAAACCAACCATTCCCAAATACAGATGAAACACTTGGCCTCCGCCCAGCTATCAGGTTGCCAAGCTGGATCTTCCTACCAAGAAAACAAAACATCAAACCAACCATTCCCAAACACAGATGAAACACTTGGCCTCCGCCGAGCCATCAGGTTGCCAAGCTGGATCTTCCTACCAAGAAAAGAAAACATCAAACCAACCATTATAAAATACACATGAAACAATTGTAGTGGGCAGGCCTCCGCCCAGGCATCAGGTTGCCAAGTAGGGGCTTCCTGCCCAGAAAAAAATCAAACAAACCAAACTCATTTATGAAAAATTTGTGGACTGGCCTCCACATCATCAAGTTGCCCAGGAGGATCTTCCTGTCAAGAAGAACAAAAGAAAACAAATCCAACATACGTAGAATGCTGAGGCTTGGGCCCAGTCGTTAGATTGCCAAGTCGTATCTTCCTGGTAAGAAAAACCAAATTAACACAGACATCAGAAAGAATTGTGGGCAGGCCTCCGCCTCATCAGGTTGCCAAGTCTTATCTTCCTGTCAAGAAAAAACCAAACACAGACATTAGAAAGAATTGTGGACAGGCCTCCGCCTCATCAGGTTGCCAAGTCTTATCTTCCTGTCAAGAAAAAACCAAACACAAACATTAGAAAGAATTGTGGACAGGCCTCCACCTCATCAGATTGCCAAGTAGTAGCTTCCTGTCAAAAACAAATCAAGAAAAACAAACACATATGAAGCATTTGCGGACAGGCCTTGCCAAGAACAAAAGAGACACAAATCCAACATATACGTAAAATCCTCAGGCATGCGCCGAGCCAGGTTCCCACGTAGTATTTTCCTGCCAACAATAAAAACAATCGTTCCAATATCAACACGCACGAAGTACTTTTGGTATACAGGCCTCCACACCACCTTGCGAAGCATCACCAGGATCCTGGCAAGAAAAATTGACCAAGCACATCTAGACAAGCCAACTGAGCACACGGCTATAACTCCCCACCTCCATGTTGGGGGCTTGGAGATTTCCAAAGTCCTGCAACGTGCAAATTCAAAACACAACAATTAATGAAACAGTAAAAAAATATATGAAAAGAAATTGGCCTGAACTTTTGCAGTGCTAAAAGCATTAGCGACGGAATCAGCTACCTGAACGTACAGGCAAGTTCAACAAAAAATGGATCGACAGTATTGATCATTTGAAAAAACTCATGAAACATCAAATACTTAAGCCAAGGACCTCCTGATCCATTGGCTGCGTGTCGAAGTTGTCCATGGCCCTAATCTTCTTTTTTGAGCGGTATTTCTGCGACCTATATGCTGCCAAGACTTTGCGACTGATTTCTTGAAGTTTGACTGCCTGACGAGTGATGTAAGCATCCAAAGATTCACTGCCATGCCGTATGGGCTGAATTTGAAATCGGCTGATCATGAGTCTGATGGCAAAGATGCAAGTACGTTTGCAGAAAGATCGCCTTGAAAAGTCACGAAGGAAACTCAAGTGTTGGATGTGGTTCTTCACTCGAAGTGATCCTCGAGGAAACATCTCCCCAGTAACCTCGAAGTTGTCCCACTGACCATGATGTAACATCCATGAATAGATTTTTTCTGCAAGCTTTGATGAAGTAATCCTCCTTTGCTCCCGCAATCTTGTCCACTGCCCCATGGCCAATTAAGGAGGTTGCACTTGCCACTAAGAAAAATATGAAAAGTTAGCATGATGTAATTATTTGTATATATAAAGGCCATCGACATGCCATCCTGCGTATACGCTGCATGTTTATCATATTGAGAAAATCACACGCATGCACTGCAAACTATTTATACGTGAAGTGTTGCGCTGCTCCGTGATGAGCCAAGAAAAGGAAACACTATATATAGCAGTGTATACTTGCACAAATTGAAGATAGTAAAACTCAAACTACTCGATATTGTCGTCCCCAGCCTCATCANGACTACTACGACTACTACGACTACTACGACTACTACGACTACTACGACTACTACGACTACTACGACTACTACGACTACTACGACTACTACGACTACTACGACTACTACGACTACTACGACTACTACGACTACTACGACTACTACGACTACTACGACTACTACGACTACTACGACTACTACGACTACTACGACTACTACGACTACTACGACTACTACGACTACTACGACTACTACGACTACTACGACTACTACGACTACTACGACTACTACGACTACTACGACTACTACGACTACTACGACTACTACGACTACTACGACTACTACGACTACTACGACTACTACGACTACTACGACTACTACGACTACTACGACTACTACGACTACTACGACTACTACGACTACTACGACTACTACGACTACTACGACTACTACGACTACTACGACTACTACGACTACTACGACTACTACGACTACTACGACTACTACGACTACTACGACTACTACGACTACTACGACTACTACGACTACTACGACTACTACGACTACTACGACTACTACGACTACTACGACTACTACGACTACTACACCTACTCCTACTCCTATTCCCACTACAAACACCACCGCTACTAGTATATGGTATGCAGCATGCAGCGTGCCATACGCGTCTGATTTCTTCAACTGTTTGGGGTCTACGCTGGTGTAATTTTTCTATTGTCTACTGGTCTATTGAGGTCCAAGACCCAGCCGTGCCAACATAGGTGCAGTTTTCGTTTTTTTTTGGGCAGGGATGATGGCGGTAGCTCTAGGCACCTTGATGATGAAGTTGGGGGTCTCAATTTGCCAGGGAAGTCCAAGGATGAAGGGCAAGGCATTGCGAGCTACTTGTTTGCAACCTCTGCAGATGGGAAGATCAGAAATCACCAGCTTTGTGCTTCACAATTTCTCCATTTTTGTGGGCAAAAAACCTTATGCCACATTCAGGAGCAGCACGGAAGACGATGATCCTTGGCGTTTTTTTTTGGGTGCAAATGATTCCGTGAGGACCAGGACCAGGTTTTATGATTCCCCCAAAAAGACCCAAACTCGAATTTTCTAAGGACTGCGGTGAAGGCGTTCAATAGAAAGGCTTTGGATGTGCCTGAAACAATGCCACGTTCAGGCCTGGAAAGTGTGGAAGCAAGCTCCAACAAAAAAGCCATTGAAACCACTCCAACCTTGGTCAGCTGGCAGGTGCAAGTCCAACATCAGGATCATCGTCAAACCCAGGTTGAACCGGGGGTGCAAAATCTGTGTGACAGTTTTTTGGTGTTGTTTTTGGAGAAAGGAAAAGTCCACTCAGATCTTTTTGTTTCTGATCCACAGGTATCCACATCGTGTTAGCTTTATGTGCCCAAAAAAAGGACGTGAATGTCCCGAGGGGTGCACTTGTCATATCCCAAGGATTCTAAGATGTCGAAGCCTTGATCATGCCATGCAGCAATGCAGGGCTTCGAAAAAGATGAATCCTCATCCCATCGAATACAAACCTTTGATCAAATCTGATCCTTTTTTTTGCAAGTCATGGTATTTTAATCTGATCCTTATCATGGCTTATCAACATACCCCTCATGACGTACCTTCCCCCCCCCCCAAAAAAAAAGGGTCTTAAGGGCAGATGAACTATTGGGTAACTGTGCCAGGCTCTCGGCCCAATTCTGCAAGATCGTCGGCCTCGAACGCACCAGCAGGTTGGGGTAAACAACCCGCAGAGAAGCTCAAAAGGAGGAGTTACTTTTGAGGTTTCGAGGTTTCATGAAGATGAATGTTTTAGCAGATTGCTCAAAAAGAATTATGGATTCTACTATTGGAATTGAGATTGCAGCTAAGGCTTAGCATATGAAGCTTCTTGAAGATAGATCGAATCTGTTTCTATTTGTTCACGGACAACTGGGCTGCAAAAAAAACATACTCCTCAACCAATGATGCCTTCAATGGATTTCAATGGGAGAGTTGCACAATCCTAGCAAAGTGAAATCTCCTTTCTGAGTTGTAGCAAATTGGAGCTTTTATTCGACCCCTTCGATTGACCAACCCCAGGTCCGAAGCCCGAATCGCGACCGGGTTCTGCAGCCATGTCAAGACAAGTGTCAGGGAGAGCCCTGGCGAAAAACTGGGGGGGTGTTGGGTGTGTTGGGTGTTTTTTCTGGGTTTTTGGTGTGAAAATTTGCCAACCTTTTTGAAACGTTGGGTGGTGTTGAGTAGCAATCACTGCTGAGAAACCCATGAAGATCCAAGGTTCAAGAGCCAGCTCTGTCAGCCCTTCTGGACCGAATGTGGCTCCACAAATTTCTGGTGGAAGCAACGAAAGAAGCAACTGGGATGGTGGCAAGGGGTGGTGATTACTCTTGCAAGGTGGGCCAAGTTCAGATATAGAGGAAATGAAGATTGAAAGAGGGGATGTTCCTTACTGCATGACTCCCTAAGATACTGTTGATGGAAGAAATCCTGCACCGCCTGGGATCTATAAAACCTTGTAAATAGTGGGATACAACTACATATCAACTGGTGCAGGATTTCTTCAATCAACAGTGTCAGTATCTCTTCCGATGCCGGCTTCAACCTGAAGGGAATTGGATACATTGGATACATTGGATACTCAAAGCAAAGTTTGAAAGACCGACCAACGTGCTTTTTGGTGGTCACAATGATGCGGAAGGGAGTTTTTTCTCACCCAAAGACGAATACATGTTCTGAAGACGCCTTGAGCTGACGTAACAGATGAAAACGAGATCAAAATTGATTGTGAAGACGGAAAAGACAAAACCTTTGGAGACGCAGAGAAATAGCCAGTGAAACCCCTTTTTGAAGACATGTTCAAAAATTTGTCCAACAACGCCAACTTTTGGGTGTAGGGCTTAGAGTTTTTTTGATGGGTTTGATGGACTTCACATCATCGATCACTACTTTATCACCATGGAACAAAAGTCTTTGGGGTTTTCAAAATGTCTTTTTCGGTTTTCAAATTGTCCTGACGTCTTTGTGTCTGATACAGTAGGGGTCTTTGCGTGTTTCCCGTCTTTGCGTCTTCGGTGTGTCTTGAAACACATTGCGTCTGCAGAAGGTTTCTTCAGAGAATATGTATTCAGTTGCGGGCGCAAAACAGGACTCTCCCCCAAACCCACCGGTGAGGAATCATCACCATACAGGTATATGATTACTTTCCACACTATGTGGTTTCTATATTCACCTTGTACCAAAAGGCGGGCGTTTTGCTAAAGAATCCAAAAAAAAAACACACTCAACACTAAAATGTGTGTTTTTTTGTTTTTTTTGGGGATGGTGGGCAAAATGTCGCTGCTTTCCGAATCAGACTTTCAAGGTTCAATGTCTCGACAAGTCTCTGGTGATGGAAACTCGGCAGCATAACAAGTTGGAAACTTGAAGGTTATAAGCTGGTTGCAAAAATGGTGTTACAAACACACAGTAAAGAATATACAATACATACTTCCGAAATTGTGTTGCAAACACGCTGCATTTGATAACATACCTCTTGTAGTATATATCAACTGGGTAGCCGGTTTTTGGTCCATCAACAGTATCGAGTCATAAATTTGATATCCCTGCTTTTCTTTGAATCACATGAATGATTTCCATAGAAAACGCGACTCTTTGATTGTTCGTGCATCACTGTATCAAGATCGGACGCCCCAACGGATTTCAAAACATAGCAGCTTAAAAGTTCAGCTTTTCTAGGAGCATTAAACCTAATGCCACTTGGTTACCATGATGACCTTTTGTGATCGAAGACGACCCATGATTCCGTTTCCATTCATTTCCAAATTTTGATCCTTTGGAACTTGCCTTCTCTCAGGTCAGGTCCCTGGCTCGATGATTCGACAAATCTCAGGTGCTAACATCTTGATAGATGGAAGTCAACAAAGATAACACCAAAACATCAAACAGACATGACTTGGACAAAAACTCGGCGAAAGATTCAAGCAATTTTGATTTTTTTGTGTTGCATACGTCAGGTTCGCAGCCTGCTCAAGGGTGTATGTCACGACAGGTCTCTTCTTCAAGTAGCTTGGCTTGACATTGACATGATATACTTGTACTCGAAGAATCGGAAATTGAATATAGAATCAGAATTACGTATATCTATTATATATATATTTCACCATATGATATATACCAGTTTCTCAACTGAATGCCTCCTATTCACTCCCCGACCGTTTCCAAGTTCATGAAATGTCTGAATCACAGACCTGGATGACATCGGTGGAATCTGAAGTTTCGAAATTCTTGCGGTGCTGGAAACACCGAAATCACCCCCATTTGGGGCAGGCGATGAAGGCCGCAAGATCCGGCATGCCACCTTCAAAGATGAGGACGGCAAAGGGTGCCTCATTTGTGTTGAAAAAAACCCATGTGTTGAACTTCATTCCTTACACAGGTTTGCCATGGATCACCCTTCTCCTTAAAGGTTTTTTTGTTGTTTCACTGTTTGGGGTTTATGCCGGTCTGAATTTCTGCCATGATAACCAACCCCCTGCAGGTGGAAGAGAGGTGAGCTCAGGGCCTTGTTCAACATGAACGGGAGTTCAAAAGGAGCACCCTTGGCCGCTGTTGTTCACGGAAAAAAAAGGTGGCAGATTTTGGCGCGTTGATTTGGCCGGTTTGTTGTTGAATCTTTGGAAGGTTTCTGGAAGATGGAGTCCCCTTAGGTTTGTTCACTGACAAGCTTTATACAATTCTCTTTTGAGGCATTTGAAAGGCACACACACCCTCCAACGTTTCCAAGCAAGCCTGCAAGAGGAATATTCAGATGCATTTATAGAATTTTTATAGATCTATATATCCACCCAGACAGAGATACATCATAAGTACTCGTTGTGCTGGGTGGTGATAGGATGTTGACCAGTCGACCTGTGTATGTTTGTAGCTCATAATGTTACATGGGATACGGAGTAGAATGCAAACGCAGACATCTGGTAACTTAGATTGTTCTTTGCAAGAGATATTGTGGGAGTGCTTGCAGTTTACATCTCAGCAAAGCCGCAAGGCAAAAAAATGCAGGTGTACTTACATCAATCATATAAAGGGCAAGGGAGCGAACAGCATTTTTCTGATTTGATGTTGTTTCCATGTGTTTCCCTTGATTTGATGTTGTTTCCATGTGTTTCCCTTGATTTGATGTTGTTTCCATGTGTTTCCCTTAGATCCCAAACTCCAACATCTGATTTTCAGTTACTGGATACCGAGGTTGCACAGGGCCATTGCTTGATGCGTGTACATAATTCCAACGGCAGATCTGGCCAACGTTTTCACCAGTTCCGGCTTCAGTGATTTACCATATTTATCATTTTTTTATGTGAAACCAAAACTCAGGAAACCAAAAATGCTGCCCAGATCTGCTTCCGAATCTCACGTGCTGCTGCAAGGCTTGAAGAGCCCACAAGCAGTGCTCGCGAAAGCGACGCGGGAAGTGTGGATGAAAATGGGGAGATCATGGAGTTGATAGTGATATGAGTTGACACAGCAAAAACACTGGCATGGGACATTCATGTTTTGACGTTGATAGCTCTGTATATATATATATATATACATTATATTATATATGTATGTAGTATTTACGGTACTAGCCTTGATGACGTCAATGATGTGAAGTCTAACTTTGGCGTTGTTCCTTGAGCAGAGATGCAGTGATTTTGTTCAGAAAAAATCCGAGCGAGTGTAGCAATTTTTCAGATTTTGATTGTGATGTCCTTCTGCATGGAAGGAATTGCTACACAGACTGACAACCATTCTTTAAAGGCTATGTGTCTTCATTTGTTTGTTTTCTGAGCTCATATCATCAAGCATTTTCATGTGGCCTGAAGCTTTTTAGTTGCTCAAATTTGTTCCGCCCATCCGTTCAAAGTCTTTAGGAGGCAAGGTGCAGGGATTTTATTTGCCAAAATGACACGGGGGATTTTACAGAGATTTCACCTGGGATGGATGGAAATTTTATATCGTGTATCTCCTTCCCAATGGAAAGGTATCACCGGGGGATGCCAGGCATGGTGGATATCATCAGCTTCGCCTTAGGTGGCATCACTGTGGAAGCTTGGTGGGTTAAATGTGTTGGCAAAGGTAAGAGTCAAGTCCAAAGCCCCCAAATGCGTATTGCCTAAAAAGGGTTTCCTTATATTTGTAAGAGTGCAGTTTCAAATGATGTGAGAATTGCCTACATATATACATTATATAAATATCCCTTACTTGAACGCCTCTAATGTAGTACTGGTCATATGAATTGCATCAGTTTGAATTGCATCAGTTTGCTGTAACTCCTTCAATTCCCTGACTCTGAACTTTCGGCATCATACCGGAGATACTTTTGGATGTAAGCACTAGAGACAGACCTGTTTGTCGCATCATGTTCCATCTTCCGAATCCGGCATGATCGTGAATCGTCGTCCAAGGCATTCTTGGCCATTGTCGCACGGATGGGCGGAGATTGTTGGGGAGCAGTAGATAAAGTCAAGGAGCTCTACACGTATGCTGCAAATGCGGACATGTAACGCATTTTTTTTCTCCAGAAAGGAGCAAACAGCGCAGTGGTTGTGGTCAAGACATGTCAAGAGCAAACTGTGCAGGAGGATCCAAAGCAGCTCTACGAGCAATTCCATGTGCCTCGGGAAATTGTGTTTGAAGTTAGCCCGAAAGCAGAGTTTTCCCTCCACCAAAAACGGGCTACAAGGGATGTTGCGGTTGCTGTTACTGCCAGGCTGAAGATATGACCTTTGAAAGCAAGCAGCACAGGCCTTGCTGCTAAAGCGGAGATGTGGAAAAGGCGCATGGGATTGGAAAGATGGATGGTGGGTTACACACACACACACACACACACACACCGTTAATGAGTCGACTATGCTTTCCAACAGTCAAATGGAAGCACCAGAGAAAACATCCTTTTTTTGGCTGGCACCTTTTTCAACGGTTGCAGAAAAAGATACACAATCCTTTGCAATGAGGGCTGGTCGATCAACTCCGATTGCTTATCATATCATCCATACATCGCTATGAGACTTACAGGCTGGCTGGCTGTGTTTGTCAGGAATTGGCCTATGTCAATGCTACCAGATTGCTGGAATTCAAAGACAGTGGATTAGTGTCTTGTTGAAACAAGGAAAAACACGATAAGAAAAATGTATGTTACATTGATCTCAATTGATGACATGGGTGGCTATGTGACCA
Organism: Breviolum minutum Mf 1.05b.01; assembly: GCA_000507305.1. Lineage (NCBI taxonomy): Eukaryota > Dinophyceae > Suessiales > Symbiodiniaceae > Breviolum > Breviolum minutum. The sequence goes on along the minus strand of DF244738.1, from coordinate 2,367 downwards.
AGGATCAGAGAATCAACAAAGAACTTCTTCCACATGCTCCATTTGCACTGAACTGGTAGGGCTTTCGTTCGGGTCAATGTGCCTTGAACGGGTGCGGTGATTGGCATAAACAAGCGCATAGCTGCTACAGACCTGGCCCGCTGGCCCAACCAAACGGGTAGCAAGATATTTGGACTTTGTGAAGCAATGCTTAGCGAGAATTTGTTTGCCGCAAGGACCTTTTCTCAGTGCTTTGCGTCTGAATTCTTAAGGTTTTTTTTTCAATGATTTTCACACGAAATGTAAGTGAAGAGAGAAGCTGCTATGACATTGAGAAACTTTGCACAACTGCATTGCGCACCACTTGGCTCTGTCCTGAAACACTACAGCTTTGGCCTAGCGCCGTGACTTTTTCAGCATTTTTCCAGGCGTTCCAAGCGACAAGTCCATCATGTAATGTTAAACGGTGTTAAATATCAGTAATTTGCACCTGCCAAAATTCAAACCATGGAAGACTCTGAAGACTCCAAATTTCCATCGTTTTTCTCTGGGGAGTTCCTCCAGCTATGGGAGACTGGCATGTAAACCGCCAAGTTGCCTGGCGCTGAAATGTTGAGACAAGGAGCTCCATGAAACAGAGCAACAACAGGTGTAATGAAACTCCAGTTCTACAAAGAGACTGTAAAAGATAGGTACTGCTTGATGTCTTTAGCCATCATGTCATTTGTCAACTGCAATGTAACTAAGGTATGATTCAATCTGATTTGCAACCATCTTCCCTGTTCCATCCGTTTATGCTGAAAGTCTTCAAAAAGCTCGGTGCGTAGAAAGAACTTCAAATGGAGCCTCAAGTCGCGTCACGTTCACTTTTAGCTTGCAGTACATAGTCGAAGAAAGCATGGATTTGATCCTACCTTCATCCCTGAAAGTCCTCTCAAAGAAAGCCTTGGCTGAAGCGGGAAATTCCCAAAGGACGGGATTTTTCTGACGGCAGGAGCCAGTCTTCGAAGATCCTTTCCACCGCTTTGCAGAGTTCATGGGCTTCGATATGTACAAGATGCTGCAGGTGGAATACACCCTCTATGGAGATGGTGTGGGATTTTACACATGGAAAACAGTAAGCCAACCCAACAAAAAATGATGTATATTGCGATACGTATTTGTCTTAGTTTGAATGAGGAGCCAATTTACGGTTGAGCCCCAGAATCCCGAAAAGACTTGGGTACTTTACTAGTAACCTCATGTCACATGGCGGGGTAAACTCCTCCAAGCATGGACCCAATTCAGCTTGGCGAAGCACCCATTGATTCAGATACAAAAAGTGGCGGCCCAGCTGCAACGTGCTGAGAGGGATGACTCAATACGTGAAACAGGTCGAAATACGAAGAAACGTGTGCTTGTCTTGGTAGCAAGCCATTCTTATGATTTGTTATTAGATAAATAGATTGATTCATGATTTTTCGATCATGAATCCTTACAGTTTTCAGTTTTCCATATGCACTGGTGACCTGTTGCGCGCTGCCTTGGCAAAGGTGCTGCAGCTGAAGCTGGAGAAGCTGTGAACGATGCCTTGGTGACCAAGGGAGTGCGCGTTTATCGGCGAACACGAGTTACCTGGCTGAGCTAGTTAGCTACTTCCAAGCCCCAAGTCGCTCGAAACATGATTTTTTTGAGTTGTTTTTTCTTGCAAAGAATTGGATGTGGGGTCAAGGAGAACAGATTCCTGTCACTCCTCGCGAAAAAAAAGAATAATAATACAAGTGCTTATGCAAAACCGACGAAACCAGGCTGAGCATTGGCGATCCTTCCAATGGGGCATTGGCAGCAGGTCGTGGAATCTTCGTTGTCAAAGCTGGGTTTGTCAAGCTTAATCCTGAGTGAATTCAACCATCTTCTGTTTCGTGAGCCTGATACCCCCCCGAAAGTTCAGGGTTTCCAAGAACGAATCTCCTTTTTTCCAGTCTCCATGTTATAAACCTGTTGTGTAGCCTTCCGCTTCCTGGTTTCAATGAAAAGTGACGCCTGCAACAGGTTTCGCATGCAAGGCAAGAACCGTTTTATGCCCGTGCATAAGCCGCATCCAATGAATTCGGTGGTTCGAGACGACTACTACGATAGTGACAATCCGCGTATCGTTTCTTGGCCAGGGGAGTTGGTGAGGGAACACCAGTGGCCGAAGCACTTTGTTGGGTCAGGATTGGATGTTTCTACAAAGAGGGTGTAAGGAAATGAAGAAAGGGATTATATGAATAGATGATGTCAACATGATACTTCAAGATAAGATGATATTACGCGGACACGAGGAATTTTAAAGATTCTACTTGTTTGGGACGATATGGAGATGTTATGGCATCTCGCTATACTTTACAGACTCCATTATAAATGGAA
>DF244737.1:0-23897 GCA_000507305.1 Breviolum minutum Mf 1.05b.01 | reverse complement strand
AACCGGCAGGGCGCCGAAGAAGACCTCGGCAATTGGAGGGTCCTGGAGCTTCGGCCAGATGGCAAGGCCGTGCCCGTCGGTTGGACCGCCCCTGCCAAGAGCGTCACGGCAGTTGCCCTCGCCCGAAAGGGCGGCTGAAGATGAGGCAGACAAGTGAGTAGACAGATGTTCTTCTAGGGACAGCTCACAGAGGTTGAGAGTCGACATTTGCTTGAAAATTTGTCTGGTGTGTGTGTTAGTCTGTTACGAATTGAAAGATATCTGTGCTGTTGCTGCACGTTTCCGGGCGGCTGCAACGTCTTCTATAAGCAGTCGAATTCAAATCTTGAGCAAGCAAATGTTAGCGTAACAGCTCGCGCAACCTTCCTTTGTCAGAAGGTCCAGCCACTTTGCAGAAGTTGCATGTCCTGTCTTTTCCCTGTGGTTGTGGCACCCTGCATGGTTCTGTACGTTGTTTTGTTTCGTTATTATAACATGCTTTGACTGATTGAGCTTTCATGTGTGCATGCCCTCCACAGGCAGGAAAGGGCCTTGAACAGCAGGAATCAATGCAACACGGCATACGTCTTACTTGCATGTGGCACACTGCTCTTGTGAAAAAATGCGCGCAAGTGGAGGCACAGCTTGGCACTAAAATTCTTTTGTAGCTATTTAACACTACGCGATTTATGATATGCGTTTATGTGCAGCGCTTGTGATTTCCAAGCGGGGCATCAGCTGTTCACTTGCTTGAAAGGTTTGACACGATCACATTCCGCAGCTTGATGCACGTGTGCTTGTCTTGGTTCAAGAGCCTATCCTTCTTGACATTACCACAGAGCTCATTTTCGCACAGCAATGAGCGCGTCTGAAGATGATAGCATGAGCACCGACAGTGGGGCAGCTGCTGTGGATGGCACCATGGACTACGACGTGGAGCATTTTGAGCGCGAGCTTGAGGAGCTTCTGGATGCCATAGGAAGAAGCCTTCCAAGATGGTGACAGTGAAGCAGAGACTACAGCGGCCGAGGCAACAAATGCTTTGCGAACAGATGCTGCCCCAGAAAGCATGTTTGAAGCGTCAGATGAGGACGTGGCGCCCTCGGCCCCTATGCCGCATCTTGACGATCAGGAGGCCAGAACAGGGGCCAAAAAGAGGCCAGCAGCAATGCTAGACATGCAGATGGATGTGCCCAAGGATTCTCGTCGCCGTCTTCGTGGAAAGCAGCCCGCATCTGTAGAGCAGTACCCTGTGACCGAGGTCGCGCTCAGAGTGCTTCCTACTTTGGCCTTTGTGGGAGCCCGCAAGCGCCCGGCAGCTGCCTTGAAACGCCCAGCACGAGCACCAAAGCCATCGGAAACGTGTGCTGGACATGAAGATGGCACGTCTTGCCTCTTTTCTTTGACAGAGGTAGGGGCGGCAGCCCGAATCCAACCAGAACGCGGCCAAGAACGCTGCGCCTTCTGTTGTGATGAAGCCTTAGAAAAGGTTTTGGCACGAAACGGCGGCGAGTACCTGACCAAAAGCCTCAAAGCCTTTCTTGCCTTCGGCGACGAGGAGATCTTTGACCTGGCAATGACAAATCTTCGGAAGCGACGAGGAGATGCATTTGCAGACAACTTTGCGGCTAGGGCGCGCAAAGCCAAAGAGAGACAAGCCAGAGGGCCAGGAGAGCCAAAGCTTTCAAAGCAACAGCAATGGGGCGAAGTGTTGGAATACCGTCTGCGCGCTCAAGGTGCCTTAAACGATGCTGCCATGGATCAGTACCAGAAGGTGGTCAACAAAGATCGTTCTCTTGTGCGGAGGAAGTTCTTCTGCCCCCAAATGATGAAGAAGCACTATTCGGAGGCCAATGCGGCCCTGGAGATGGACGCCATGCCCGCCCCTGCGGCGGATGTTTTGCCGAACGATGCCGGCCTGCCGGCCACAAGCATCTCGGCAAGGGCAGCTGCAGCGGAACAGTGGTGCAAGCTGTTAGATTCGCAAAGACCTCCGTGCTTTATGGTTTCAAGAATGGTTCCAGGTCCATGTGCTTTGGCATTCTAATTGAAAAGAGGAACTGCCCAAGATAGCTGACTTCTTCTGTTTTTTGGGACATTCCGGAATGAATATGGAAAAGTTCTGCCCAGCAGCGTGTGACAGGACAGTCTAAGTCTAAGAGTCTAAAAGTGCCAATAGTAATGGGCTGCCAATGCCATGTGGCTAAGGCCACATGTATGTCATTCACTCATGTCACTGGCTTAGCGTCAGTCAATACAGGGCCCAGGGCGCCAGAGTCTAAGCCGGCCAAAGAGAAAAGACTGCAAGGACTTTAAGCTTGCAGACCTGTACTCCCTTGCTTTTTTGAAACAATGGCAGTTGAGCTGCTTTGTTTTCTGATTAAATATATACTTTACGTTTTGAAACTTCCGGCACCGCCTCGTGCGGCACCACTGGTAACTAAAAGTTGATGAGATGTAATGTTTGGGTTGAGTTGGGAGGGCTAATTGGTTTTAGTTTTGGTGTGGGGTCGGAGTGACATAGGTGTAAAGGATATGCACTGCCTACTGGATCAGGATTTTTTTTCAAGCAGTATCCCTTGTAATTTTGATTACAGCAAACAATGGAGCCTGATTAGTGTCATTCATGGCTTATCCGTTTTGATTTCTTACCACTCCGTTTTTCCTGAACTTATTGAACTGGGCCCATTGACCCATCAGAAAACACCAACTTCAATAGCGGTTTTTTTGGTGCGTTTCTGTTTTCGAATTTGAAAGAGAAGGATGGCATTTCAGGACGTGGCGCCCTGTGATTTTTTAGGCCCAAAATTCCAACGTTCCATTTTTCCATGTTGCTTCTTGCAGCCTACCGAAACGGAGAGAGGAAACACAGAAGCAAAGTAAAAAGTAAAGAACCGATTTGGCTTCCAGAGCCTTCATGGTTTCAAGAGAGATTAAGAAGCTGCAATCTTGATGGCACATTGGCTGAAATAACTTCTTCAGCGGCGCGAGCTGGGGCAAGGGTCAGTGCAGAAGGTTTGCAAGTGCAAGCTCTCGTAACATTGAGGCCTGGTGTCGTGTGGAAGGGTCTTGTGACTCCTTTCAATGAAGAGGAACGTTTGCTTTGGCAATACAATGAGAAACCATGTTCTGCTTTCAGCGTGCAAGTGAAAGATTTTTTTTTGTTGCAAACACCTGTGACTGTGTGGCAGAGAAAATCCAGTGGTGGGGACACTGCGCCAATCACACTGCAGTACCCTTGCTTCTTTCCAGCAGTGAAAGTTCTAAGTGATGAAGTTTCCTTCCATGAAGGAGGCTGTGACCAGGAACTTTCGTTTCCATTACTTTTGGAGAGGCTGGGGTCATACCTTGCAGAATGTTTAGAAAACAATCGCTCGGAAGTGCCAGTACTTCTTGTTCCAAGACCCATTTTTTTTCTTATGAAAGAAGGCAAGTGGAAATCTTTGATCTTGCACCTCATGGGTGCTGTGCCTGGCAAGGATCCGCCACTTTTCCACAAGGAATGCATTCACTTTGTGAAATCCTTGATGCAGTTTCCTTCCCCAGACTGCTTCCGTGCCTTGTGGAGCAATCGTTTTTTTCGTGCCCACCGCCTAGCAAAGCCCTGACGGTTGAGTCCGTTGCATTTGTGTTGCAATTGCTTCGCAGTCACTCCGAAGATATTCTTGCACGCGCCGGACATGGTGCCAGTGAGAGGTTGTTGGAAGCGATTGAAGGTCTGGAAGTTTTCACAGAGACGCTGGATTCGCATTCCCGTGGTGGCCACATCAAGGGCCGCAAAGCTAATGCCCTTCAAATCATTGAAGGAATTCGTGCCGTTAGTTTTTTGAGAAACCGTGGGCATTTCAAGGGCATCAAGAATGCGGTTGTTGATAGCCTGGTGCCAGCTCAGCTGCAAGATTTGACCAAAGCCATGATGTATGATACATTGTCTGCGTCATCGCTTTCTAAATTCCAGGCTAGGCCCTCTTCCACATTGACAGTTTGTTGAATGATGGTAATAATGATATAATCAAATTAATACTGATATTGACAGATGTTACATGTCAATTTCTGATTCTGTGGTTTTTTGTTGTAAAAGCATGCTTTTGTTGTAGCTCCTGTGCTGTTGTGGTGAACATTGTCTAGTAAGACCCTGCCACAGGTATATATGGATTGCACTTTTGCATGGTTGTTTCGTGATGTGCTGGACGCAAGCTCGGGGCCAATCTACCTTTGGTGTGACTCTTCGCCCCAAGCTGGGGTGGATTGGTTGCTAAGTGTGTTTGACTATGTGGATGCCAGTTCTTTGCAGCAATGCTTGGAGCAGTACCGGCGTCTCTTCCAGTCCACTACTGTGTTTCAAAGAATCGCTGAGGTTGGGTTAGACGATGACCAGGCTGTCGATTGGGATGTGCTAGCTGAAACAACGGCTGTCAGAGAGGAGGCTGGAAAGTTTTTCAAGAAAGCACTTCGCAGACATAGGCAAATGCCCATGGGGCTCGGGTCAGGAGCCACCAAGTTGGAGCACAAGTGCCAGGCCCTTGCCATCAAGTTTGCTCACGAGGCCAATTCCTTCCAATCTTTGCGGCAGATTGTTGGTAGAGTTGTATCGGTCACTGTTGACATGGGGGTGGAAGGTGGCGTGGCAGACGCCCAAGGTGGCGATGTTGTTTCATACCTCCCACCGTGGATTGCAAAGCTGGATTGGATGCAAGAAGACGCAGGCTTGGAAGCAGTGCACGTGCCCTCTCATCGTATCTTTCCGTCGGCCTTGCTCTCTGCCGGTCTCGATCACATAGCCAACAATATGCAAAGTGACATGGACCAACATCTTCAATGTTGGGACACTTGGCTTCCAGGTTTCAAGGCCTTGTGTTACCTTCTCAGTCACAAGCACTTGCTAGTTCGTTTGGTTGCACGCTGTGTTAAAGGGACCCCTCATGCAGCTCTGAGTCGCCTGTTTGAAACTTGCATTGAGCCTGTTGCGAAGTGGCGGTGGGGAACAATTGTGAAGACTTTGCCGCACATCTTGCGCTTGGAGCGGGCATTACGCATTGTGTGGGACCAGAAAAAATTTGGAGGGGACAGCCATGATGATGCTTTTGATTGTGACATTATCACCAAGACTGTGGAGGATCATGCATGGTGGGCCACGGCAGGAATGCTTCTGCAGTTGCATTCAATTGGGAACCTGGCAAGTGGATGGGGAAGTCGATGCCCTTGCCATGAATGGATCACAGATGGAAAGTCTGAATTGAGTTCCCCGTCCATCAATGTGGCTATGACAAAGGCATTGGTAAATACACGTGAAGTTTTGCAATTGGATCGTGGTGCAGATGGCATCGCTTTTGATTGCCCCCTCAAAGGCAAAAGGGCTCCAGAACTTGCGGCTGGAAGGCTGTTACCTCGGGTGAATGAAGGCATTGATCAGGCCATGGGCGAAGTGTTTCAGATTTGTTCTGGCGTGCCTAATGAATCCAGGGAAAAGATTATCAATGACTTCGTTCTGGGCAGCGACTTCATCAGGATGACCCTTGACATTAAAGTAGGCCACTGGATGACTTTGCCTTGGCTTTTTGCTGGTTTGTGTCTGCCACATGAAGGGACGTTGCACAAGGATCTGGCTCAAAAAGCGGTGGAGGAGTTTGACAAACTCCCCGCCGAGCCAATCTACCACCATCCATTGACATGGAAAATATTGGGGCCAGGCTCTCCACTTCGTAGCCAGGTAGATGCTTTAGCCAATGGAGGTGATGTCTTGTCAAACTTGCCCGGGCTTGAGTCAGAAATTGCGCCCCTTGCTATGGTGCCAGTGGTCGAAAGAATTGTTGAAGGATCCCACAGCCTTGTTCACCGCCACACTGGTTATCGAAAGGTGACAGGTGCATATGTGAGTTGTGCACATCGGCTGGAGGAAATGAACTTGTTTCTTGACACAGATGAGGGGAAGTGCAATTTTGCCAAGACGCTTGACTACTTGCGAAAACCCAGGAGGTTGGCCAAAGCTTTTCGCTTTCAAGATCATCCCCTATGGCTAGAAATTGGCAACAGGCCTTCAAAAGACCGCAGCGGTGTTCAGAAAACTATCAATGCAATTGTTTATAGCACAGACCCAGACACCATGTATGTTGAGCATGGAGGGCCTAGGCAGAAACACAAGAAACGTACGGGAGAAGCTATGAATGCAAAACTCGCCTTGTGTGCGAAAGCCAGGGTACCTTTGTCTCAAGATGCAATTTTGCAGAAAGCTCTCACCCAACATGTGCAGGAAAGGCTGCGGGTGGGTGAATTCTATTCGTTTCATGAGGAAGAGGAGTTGTCTATGCAAACATTGGGTAGTGTGTTGGACTTGCCGTCAGCTTCCCCTCCAGAAAAAGACGAAAGGAAGCAAGATGCATCTGGTAAGTTTTTCAAAGTTGTTTCAGTCAGTGCTCCCCACCTCAGAACAGTAAAGTCGAATCGCAAAAGGCTCAGTAAAGGGGACATTGTTGTGACCTTGCATCAGCCCGACCAGTTGGCAGACGGAAGATGTTTGGTAGACACGCAGCCTTCAGGATGCACAGCGCCAGGTGACACAGTTCATGTTTTGTCTTCAGCTGGAATTCAACCAAACCAGTTCACCAAGTTAAAGTGTTGGGCGAGAGGTTCCCAGTGTCAATTCGCATTGCCTCACTTTGATACTGCAGATGCTTCCAGCTTGCTACAGCGGTTTTTTGATTGCCATGCGGTTGAGGGAAACGGTGCCATCTTGAAGGCATCAGATGAGATTGAAACACGATTGTTGCAAGAGATTTGTTTTGAAGGCTGGGTGATTGGAAGTGAGGAGCATGGGTGGCGTCTTGCCAAGGCAGGTCTTCAGCAGCTTCGTGTGTGCCAGAGCCTAGATCGGCCACAACCTTTGTGTAACCCTGATCCAAGTCAGCCACTGCAGGATAAAACAAATTGGGAGCTGCTGCAGCAACTCTTGCACAAGGGATGGCTTTGGCAAAAACTCCCCCAAAAGAAGCGAGGTATCCTTGAACCGTATGCTCTGGGAGGACATCGCTTTTGGTACACATCTGGGGACACGGTGCGGAAAGAGTATTTACTTTGCTTGCTCCAATCTGGTAGTCTTTTGGAGGTTGAAGACGGAGAAGTTGTTAGGGTCATCCACCATGCCATGCCTGTTGCTTACTATCAGAAGATTTTGGCACTTGAGTTTGATGGAGCGTACATGATTGCAGATTCAAAGACAAATGCAGAGACTGCGGAGAAGATCGTTGGGCCAAGGGAGATGCCAATGATTGCAGATGAAGGCATCGCTTGGGCTCCTTCAGAGCTTCCTGGTGGCAGTGACAGGGACCTACGCCCAGCACAGCCTCCCAGGAGAAGACGTAAGAGAAAAGCCCCTCCATCACAGGCACCTTCTAGTGACACTGAAGCTTTGCTTGCAATAGATTTTGGTTTGGTTCCAGATCCCGGCAATTGGGCGTCAGGATCAGGTGGTGATTCTTCTGAGGATCGCCCAAATGCTGATGACAGCAACCATGACGCATCAATGAATGGACCAAATGGAGATGCAGCACCAGTTCGAGCTGTTGAAGCAGCCCCCTCAGAACCTGCTGAAGAAGAGGCAGCGCCGAACCCAAGCAGTTCTTCACGTGGGCCTGACCATGAACCTATAGCCAGAGAGGTCCAGCCAGAAACATTGGTAGCGTGGGGGGCTGGTGAGCAAACGTTTAGGATCACATGGAGGAAACCTTCGCATGCTTGCAAGTTTGGTGCTTGGCAGGGGACATGCCCTTACCACAAAAAGAGTGCCACTGCCAAGTGCACCAAAGGTGTGAACGTTTCAGATGATTCTGCAGAGTCAAGAGAACGCTGTTTGAGAATGGTTCAACATTGGCTCCTATGTGCTAACAAGTTCAATCGGGCATCCGCCCATGGAGCTTTTAACCCTCGATTTGATGAAACGCCTCCAGCTGAGGTCTTGCTTTCCAGGTCAGAATCCATGCAAAGAGCGGGGTCAGTAAAGACAGATGTGGAGCTGGCAGAAGAGCCAAAAACCACACCGAAGCCAAAACCAAAACGTGGGAGTAGAGCCAAAGCCAAACCAAAGGCTGAGGCTGCAGCAGATCGTGACAGTATGCCTGCAAGTTCTGCAGGACGGGCCAGTGTGAAAACCAGCTCGAACAAGGGTTCAGATTCTGATTCGCCGGCGTCAAATGATTCTTCAAGCTCTTCATCGTCTTCCGATTCCTCTTCTAGTTGACATTGCCACGCTTGAGGCTCGACTGGAATCCGGGATTTGGTGGCCCCATCTTCGCCCCAAATTTTTGGGATTGTTTTTGGGTAAAAATTGTCCCAAGTGGAGTTACTGCCCCAAACAGTGGTGATTGAGTTCCCTATTTGTGATGCAATGTTTATTGAGTTTTCAACTTCATGTGGTTTTCAGAATGCCATGCTATATCAAATGTTTTGAAAAGCTTTGTTTTGGGGGAGAGTAGTGGCTCGCAGTGTCGCTATGTCCGGCGGCTTCCGGCAGGCTGTAGCCACGACTTTTTACCACCTTGCCTTCAAAGGACAACTTGCGTTGCGAACAGTGATGTCGAAGGGGTGCTTTTAGGGGTCCAAGTTTGCTTTGATAGGTTTGTTTCAGGAGACTTTTGCAACAGAGCCAGTGTATAAATTTCAATTGGGGAAAGCCAGCAGTTGAAATACCTCTTTGCATTCAACAATATATAGTCAGATACAAGTGGGTACTTTATAGTGAGCAGTTTTGTGGATTTCCAAGAAGCTTTTTATTTCCAACTATGTATATCCACATCAAACCCAGCAGATCTCTCACCAGACCCGGATTTACGGTAATTTTGGAAGTTTCTAATTTTTACCGTAAATGCCGTTTCCTCTGTCAAAAACAGATTCTTGCAACAGATTCCAGATCCAACATCGGTAGACTGTAAAGCTGCTTTGTTTCTTTAGATTTTTGGGTACATTTGTTCGAGCTCCGGCCACAAACAGGAGGGAAACCTAAACCAACAAAAACTCTTTAGCTCCTGCAGGAGGCTTGGAACATGGAGGACTGCGCAATGCAGTCTGTTGATTCAGGCTTGGGTGTACCGGTGCCACTTAAACATGGAGGGGATTGGAAGGTTACTCGTGGAAGCTTGCGGTTGACTTGAAAAAATAAAGGGTCCAAAATCTGGACCCCTTAATTTGCGTATACTTCTCTTTAACGCTTGCGGTTGCCCTGAGAAAATAAGCTACTAGAAAACACATGTCATGTAAGTTATTCTTTTTTAATCTTGTGGGAATGTGCTTCCAGTTTCATGTAGAATTTTCTGTCATAGGATTAGATGTTACATGTTTTTCTTCTAAGCGGTGCTACATTTTAAACCTGCCTCTTAAAAGGCCACCCCCAAGCAACCATAAAAAACCGACCCATCTTAAGTGTTGCTTTAAGAGGATCTAGCTTCTTTGCTGTGATGCCTTGGAACACGTCCTTTCGATTCATTGTTTTCGGCAACGCGACTTCTAAGAAAATTTAACAGACCCCTTCCCCCCTAAAACTCACGCAATTTCGTCATGTTTAAAAGGGCTTTGTTTACAGGGTCCTGTTTAAAGTTTCTTAGGGTTGTTAGTGTTGTTCGGTCTTTCAAAGGAAATTAAATGCAGTAAGCCCGACATCAATCATTCAAACGAGATGCAACCTTGTGACCTTTAAGTATACCAGGATACTTATGCAGGCTTTACTTATGAAACCAAATAGTTATGTTCCACCATTCATGAACTAAAGCGCTTTAGGCGCAAATAGGTTTGCTTCTTTTCGTCCTGGGCTACTTCCAAGTTGTTTCAGGTTGCGAGGCTTGGGCCTTCACCTCAAGAGAAGGCTCCCAATGGTTTGGTTGGAGTGCCATTTCCTTTAGCTGAATTCTTTACGTTCGAAAAATCTGAAAAGTGATCAGTTTTCCGTTTTGCTCCCGTGATGAGACGTTTTTGTGATTTTTTGCAAGTTTCACCCTTTTCTGAGACGTTTTCGGAAAATTCTAGGTGATTTCATGTGTTTTTGATTGGATTCTGCTGATTCTTGCTCGTTCCAACGACTTTTGGCAAATTTTTGTTCAGGGCTGGCCATTTCTTTAAGGCCATGTCCATTTTTTTCAAAAACAATTCTACTTTTATAAAGATTTGAGTTCCAAGATGTATATTTTGGCAATTGCGGAGAGGCTTGGCCTTGCACGGTGCCATGTTACTCGCATGTTACTCGCCCGAATATGTGTTATGAAAGGGGATGTTACTCGCATGTTACTCGCCCATGTTACTCGCATGTTACTCGCATGTTACTCGCTCTCCTTTTCGGCCTTACGTGGAAGTTACTCGCATGTTACTCGCCTGGGTTTGGGGTTGGGGACAGCCGTAGTTTCTGTCAGTTTCTGCTGAATTTGCTCGATGGGCTTCAGTTTTCATTGAAAATTGTCTTCCAGAGCTGGAAAAGGGATTTGCGATCCCAAGATTTGGCTGGATTGGGCCGATTTTTGTCAGATTTCTCTCCGTTTCTTATTTTTTGCTTTTTTTGGTAAGATTTCCTTTCATTTCTTGTTTTTCCTTTTTCTTTTGTCAGATTTTTGTGAAAAACAATGGGAACGAGCAAGAATCAGCAGAATCTTAGCAAAATAGGTGGGAAGTCTTTGATGCCAGGATTTGGCCATGTAAGTTTTTAGAGAGTTTGGACCTCACAGCTGCAAAGTGCTTGAAGCTGCCATGTAGGAGGTTTTGGCTCAACCTTTTGTGTTGTAGGGTTAAAGGTTGCTCATCAAAACATGAGCAAAAGGAAACTGGATGATGAAGATGCGGGTCAGGGTCCCTTGCCTTTGACTTGTGACTTGTTTGCTGAAGATCCAGGCTTCCCACCAGATGAGGGCCCAAAGACACGAGACCAAATGTGGCGGTGGCAGTGCTTTGCTTTAGATCGGGTGAAGAGAGCTGGTTTGATCCAAAATGTCTTAGACAAGTTCTGTGAGCATGGTGTAGTCTTGTCAACAGATTACTCCGGAGTTGGAACAGCTGAAGCAGCTCTTTCATACATCCATACTGCTTTGAAGAGAATGGGGTACCCAGATAATGTAGAGGAGACAGTTGCAGGTGAGCCGGCAGTTCGCATCTCTGCAGTTGGCGATGTGTCTGTTCATTGCAGAGCCATCCTTGGCAACCGCAAGGAAGACGATATGTTTTCTCCTGAATGTAGCTTGTCCAGATATGTTTAGCCTTTTGTTTGCAAAAGTTGTGCAGCAACAGCGCTGGTTTTTTTTTAGCTGTAGAAAAGAAAAACCTGATGTGGTTGGGCCTGGTGATTGCAGGATATGTGATGTTGAAGTTTTTTTTAAACACACTCAGCATTCAAGCAAGGCATTTTTGGCAGCATTTTGGAACGTGCTCCACAAATGGGGCTGCTGGAAGTGAAAGAACTTCTGCAAACCTACAGGATGCGGAAAGACTACCAGTTGAAAACGGGCAAGATCTCAGAAGAGAAGATTCTCAAAAGGCTTGGAAGGGACTTTGTTAGAGAAGCTTGGCGGACATTGATCGCAGCTGAAGCAGAAGAAGGGGTGCCTGAGACGGCGTACTGTTACAAACATAGGAAGCAATGCTCGTTTGAGACAGACCTCTCGACCAACCCTCGTGCTTTTGAAGGGCATGTTGCCGGCCCAATGTGCGTAGACTTCTCCGGCCTTGGATCAGGCCTTGGATGGCTTGGGGACACAAGCGTGCCTTTTGTTGTGTGGTTGAGAGAAAAGGTGCGAACGCCTGTTCAATGGTTTGTGCTAGAGAATGTCGAAAGCTTTGATGATTCCCTTGTGGCTGAACTGGCTTCGGCTGTTTATGACATCACGGTGCTCACCATTGACCCCTACATGTTTGGTGTGCCAGTCACGAGGTCCAGAAAGTATCTCCTCATGAAGCTGCGTGGTTGCGTGGAGTGGGTGCACCAGGTTGAGAAAGATCCAACAACAGCTTTCCACACTCTCTTTGGCCGCCCACACAGTGTTGATGGCCGCATATTCTATTCTGCACCGGAGGAGATCGTGGGTGACACCCACAAAGCAATTGCCAGGCAGAAAAACATGGCAGAGACTCAGGCAAATGGAGCACCGTGGCCTTCGAAGCTGTTGATGACTCATCAAACCCGCGAGCGAGTTAAGCAGTGGGAGGAGTTTCTTGGCTTTGGTCCAGGTAATGTTTTTTTGAAAGGGTGTAGGTGAATCATTTTGTTCCAGACTTGTTTTGTAGAAAGAGTTTGTCTTAGTCTTTCGGCTTTCCCTTCTCTCTCTCCCCCTCTTTCTCTCCAGGAAATGCCGCAAGGTCGCAAATTTGGGCAGGGATCAGACCAGCTTCTTCGTCATGAACACCACCCAGGGTTGTTCAAGGAGCCCTTGCGTCACCATGATCCCAGCGCTCATCCGAAATTCAACTTTGTTCTCCATGCTGCATCAGAGGAACATGCTCTTGCCAGAGATGTTTGAAGTGCAGGGCTTCCCAGTGTTTGTGCCTCGGGACTGTCCCTACGTTTGTCCATTTCGAGATGTGTTGGTCGATGAGGATGAGGTGACAGGCCAACTTATGTACCGGTCTCCTCCGCCCTATATCCGGGCCATGGCTGGAAATGGCATGCATGTGCAAGCAGTGGGGCATGCAATCCTTTTCTTACTGGCGTGCACAAAAGTTGTGGGCCCAGCTAATCGAAGAATGAGGTTTTTCATGTCTCATTCGCCAGAGCCGCAAGAGCAGCCAGATTCTGAGAGTCAGAGTGATGCAGAAGTAGTAGAGTGAATGATCCATATATGGCTTGTGTGGACTTTTCACACGTGCGAACTCTTGTCAACCAGATGTTTGGAGAAACAACTGAAAAAAGCATGGCATTCATCGCAAAATCACGAAAGCTGCTGCAGCAGCTGGAGTTGTATCTGCTTTAGCAGTAGTGTAGGGGTGGTGGTGTTGACGGTAACAGTGAAANCAAGTTTGACATGTCCTATACAGCTCATGCCGCAGTATGTCATTGTTGTATCTAGGTCCGATCGTAAGTTGAACCTGTTGCTCGTTCCTTGGCCAGGCCAGTTGGATCAAAATTGGCCTGGGTCCTCAATTCAATGGATTCACTTACAAGCTGTCAAGCTGAGATCTTTGCATTGTCTTTGATTCGCTTTGTTAGTTGTTAGTTTTTGAAAGGTTATGATTCTTGCTCGGCGATGCCTTTTTTTGCTTGGAAGGGAAAGCTGTCCATCAAGGTTCTTGAGTTCAGCTGTGATGGCTGAGATTGAAAGTTGTCATCATGGCCTGAGCCTTGCTGATGCGGAGCCACAGAGCTCCCCCAAAGCGTCTCCCAAAAGGGACGTGGATGACTCAAAGCAGGAGCCAGCTCCTAAAAGTCAGCCAAAACGCCGAAAGAAAGGGACTCAAGATGCCGGTGATGCCATGAAGAAATGCAAACGCTGCAAGCAGCAACGTGCGAGCAGTGAGTTCTTCCAAGGCCATGGGCATTGTCAAGAGTGCAGCCTGACAATGCGCAACTTGCAGAACATAGCCAAGAAGAGTGGCGAGGTCGAGTGGTTGCGCTCTTTGGAAGACTCTGAGGTGGACAAGTTGATGCAGGCCTACAACAAGGAGAAGTCAAGGGCTCAGAAGGAGAGGACCAAGGTTAAGTTCAACCTTGCCATGTACAAAGAAAGGAGTTACCAGAGCAACGGTGTGAGGAAAGAAAACAGGAGACGTATGATGACGGAAGAACAGTACTACATGTTTGCAAAAACAGTGGATGGTGGTGCGCTGAGCCAAACACAAGCCCAGCAGAAATGGCAAGACTTTCTTCAAGATTCGTGCGTCCCACAAGAAGGCGAGGGCAAGAACTTCAAGCTTGGCGTTCCTCTCTACATGGACATTGTTGACTACGATGATGCTGGAACGAGCAGGGAGATTGAACGCCAAGCCAAACTGAATGCCAAGATGAATGCTCAAGATCATGCTTCCAAGGTGAAGGACTTGGTTTTGACTGGAGATAGGGAAATCGGTCGAGCAGGCGCCCGTGCTTCCGTCTTGCAAGATGCTGGTGAGTCTGTTCACAAGCTGCAGGACATTCCCACCCAAGCAAAGAAGAAACAGAAGACAGAATCAGAAACACATGACGGTGAAGGTGGTGATGAAGAGCTTGAGGAAGAGAGCAAGCATGATGACAAAGAAACAAAGTGGTTCGATGCTTGCGCAGAGCAGGCCAAGGCAGCCCGGAAGTTCGGCAATGACCTCAACAAAGCTGGCCTACGGCTCAAGACCATGCAGGGCAACATGATGGAAGCTTTGGATGCTGCAAGAGCAGCCACCACCACCACTGGCAAGTCTGCAGTAACTGAGATGAAGATCCTAGATGGCCGTCTCAAAGCTTTGACACTCGTTTATGCCCATAGTGCTGAAGACCTAGCCAACCACTTCAAGGAGCTGATTGGTAGAGATGGTGCAGATGCGAAGTCTGTGAACACAAATGGCAGTGCCAATGAACAGGCGCTTGCGTTCCTGAGTTTGGAATTTGGAATCGTTTGTAGATTTTTTTGTTTTTTGGGATTAGCTACGGAAACAGATCCAATGAAACCTTTAAGACGACACAAGGTCTAAGTACATGGTGTTTTCAAGTTTTCTGTAATGCTTGACTTTCAGTTTCTTGTGTTATATTTTGCCGTTTTGCCGGCCAAGGATGGCTGGGCCTTGCCACAACTTCCAGTCCCTCATGACTGTTCAAGAGGCCAATGGTTTCAAGGCAGAGTTCCAGAGTGTGACCTCTTCGCAAAGCCTTGACACCACATGGAAACGAGCCAAGGCAGTGTTCAACCATTGGGATGAGCTGCTCGCCGCATGTCGAACAGCAGTTGCAGAGCTCAAAAAGGCCGTAGATGGCATGAGTGGAGATGTTGTTCGGGCAAAAGCAAAAGTAAAAGGGAAGGCCAAAGCAAAGGCCAAAGCAAAGAACAGCAAGATGTACCAGATTTTTGAAACTTCTGAAATTGAAGAGGTCAAAACATATGACACCTACCCGATTCCAGAGTCCCATGACATGAGCAAACCCTTTATCTTGACTGGTTTGCCAGAGATGTTCCAGAAGCTTTTGGCGGGTGAAGTTGATGGTGATGGCAATGAAACGGTTCGTGCTGTCAAGAAAGACCTTGATGGATTCGAAGAGGTTTTCCGAAAGTCTGACCTGAGGTTCACAGCTGGCAAGGGCCAACGTCGCCTCGAAGGAGCTGGGGCAAAAGTGGCAGAATCCATGCTGTCTGTGCTGGCTAAGCACACCGTGTTGGAGGTTGAGAAATGGCAGCCGCCAAGTTGTTTCGCTTCCATTGAGAAGCACCGATCTTTGCAGTACGAAGCTGGTGGATTTGGGAGCTTGCGTTTGACTACTAAGGGTGAGAGAGCCTTACTCATTGCTTATGTGCGTTTATTTTTGGCCTTCAAAAGTCTGTTAAAAGTCTGGCGTTTTTGCAACATAGCATTGCTTTTCACCAAAAGTTTTCCAAGTCAGCCATTCCAATACCTCTTCAGGAGCTGTCATTGTAGCCAGCCCCCAGAAAGTTGTCTCTTTGCTGGAGACCCGGAACAACAAGAAGAAGGAGGATGAGCGAGATCGGGTGACTTTTGCTTCCATCCCACCTTTCTTAAGCAGTGCTGAGGATGTGGACTTTCAAGAGTTGCGAGGGACCATCTACTCTGCCAGTTTGTCGAAAGGGATGATCTTCTACACCCCAGCTGGCATGGTGAGTGGTGAGGCTGTCAAGGATATGGACCATGTTGGGTTGAAAGTATCTGTGGTCGTGGTTGGGCCTGATGACGGTGACAAGGATGGGATCGCATCGTTAAGGTCTATGCAGATGGAGTCCAAAGAAGCAGGCAAAAAATCAGAGGCTTTGGATGGGCTTCTGACAGCTGTGGACAACAAGATCTCTGAACTTAAGGCTGCGGCTGCCACTGCCACCGCCAACGGAAGTTGAGGCTCCAAAAGGGGTTTTGGCTCTAGCTTTGATTGTGCTGGAAGGGCCTGTTTTGGAAACAGTGTTCTGTATACATCATAGTTGGTCAGCTTTGGAAAATCTTACGTACATCAAGGCTACATATGATATATGCAATATGCAACCCATACCACCTATATTTAGCTATGATGTAGATGTAGAAATTCGACCTTTAAAGATTTCGAAAACTGTTTGTCTATGTATGTTTTTCTACAGATTTGGATTCATTATGTTTTTGTTCTGGCCCTTGATTTGCACGCTTTGTTGTTGGCAGCTGGACTGGGTTGGACGCCCTGTGCCGGATGCATGGGTGCGTTTAGGATGCCATATGATACATATGGCGCTGGCTGATTTTGTTTGCAGTCTGCATTCTCAGCCTTATACTTTTGCCGTGGCAGTCGGTTTGTCATTCGCATTGGTTGTAGGATGAACTTCAAGTTGCGTATTCGTGCGACAGGGCGAAGCCCCTGTGAACAGCTTGACTGAAAACGTTTTTTTGGCATATGTTCGGCGACATCGTTCCTAAGCCTAAGACTGAAGGTGTCCGGTGATCCACTCGCTCAATTCAACAGTTCCATTTTCTCCGTTTGAACTGGGGATTGCTCATTTCATTTGTTTGATATTTTGCGCCCTAAGGTTGGAGATCCTGCAGCCTGCAGGCAAATGTGAGCAGCCTTTGCCAGGGCGGCGTAGTTACCAAGCATGTGTCCGATGCATGTGATGAAAATCAGGTGCAACACGTAGATGTGCAGAAGGTAAGACTAGACAAACCCAGTTTATCATGGAATTGTTTTTGGCAAGATGTGATGTCAACTGAGTCAACTTTTTCATGTTGCAAAAATGCAAGATTCTAACCCCGATGCTCGTTTCCAGGAAATCAAACCCCTTTTGCTGTCCCATTTGTTTTGCGGATTCAATGGATGATGGGTCTGATGGGTATACATTGTTATTGCTGCTGGTATTTTTTTCAGCTCTTCCAAGTTTTTTTTGTGGCATTGTGGTCGCCACATTGTTGAACCGAAAGTTTGCCATGCGATGGCATCCTTCTACTCCTGAAGGGCCTCAACCTTTACCTCCAAGTGGGGCCACAGCAACAGAAAGCGAAATGCCAGAGCCAAAGAAACCCATAGCGATCCAAAAACGGAGTGGAAAATTCTGTTTTGAGAACCTTGCTTTTGTGACTGCAAAAGGCCAAGGGGAGGTTGTCCACTTGAATCCTACGTGCTGCAATATGAAATCTCCGCTTGAACTCCGTTTATGCAAACGATGCTGGGGATGATAGTTGATCCACCGTTTTGCACGCAAACTTTGTTCCCAGAACAAGCGAAGTGTGGGCCAGGAAGGGTGCAAAAAGAAGGCGCTTTTCAATCTGCGTTGATCAGTGTGTGATTTTCATTTTCATGTAAGTTATCTGGATGTGATTTTTGTTTTCAAGCGTCAGGAGCTACATTTGCCAAGATTTCAGTTGAGTCAACTTCAAGAAGAGGAATGCTACAAGTAAAAACGGATTGTAAGTATAGCAGCTGTTCTTCAATCTTTGAAACGCCTAAAAGTTGCGCAACGGAAGCGCGGCATCATCAATTGGGCAGTTGTTCGAAAACCAATTTGCACTAAACATGTGTGAATGTGAAAAAGAATTGACAATTGCATTTGTACATAGCATGTATGTGTGCATCTACATGTAGCAAGAATATGAAATCCGAATCCGGTGATCTATTCAATTTTTCTTATAGAAACATGTTTTGGCACATCTGCACTGTATGTATGTTTTCTGGGCTGGTTTTTCTAGGAGATATACCTGAGTTTGGGCGTACATAGGATCAACCCGAAGATTTTTCCTTGGACTACATCACGAAAGAAACATGCCGATGGAAGTTTAAGAAAAATACCAGTACAATATGCGCAAGCTGAGATAATGAAGAGTATTGCATCAACTATGTCTAGTATGTCTTGTGTATCAAGGCTCAAGAGAGTACAGGTTATTTGACCTCGCAGTGCTAATCCACTTGCAGAGAAAAAGACGCCCCAGCTACCTGTGTTTGATGAATCAAGGCTCAAGGGAGTATTGGTTACTTCACCGCCCGCACAGTCATAAAAAGACGTGCTAGTTATCCCTACCAAACGGTAGAACGTTAGTGCCACTCTTGAGTGGTAGCAAAGCTGTTTGCTGTCTTTTTAGGTAATGCTGAGTTTGAACATGTTCTTGGACCTTGTCCCAAGTGGCACCAGCCACTATACCACACTCTGTGGTTGGTCTGACTTGTTTTCTGAAGAACACCTAGCCAGCAAGGCTTCGCTACTTTGGTTTTGCTTGATGCTGTGGCACCTTGAACGGCTTCCTTTTTGGACCATGTGCCATAGAGAAACATGGTGTCCATCATACCAAACTTCTGACATCTTCCTTCACCTGTTATTGGGTGTGGCTGTATCATTCAAACTGATACATCACGGAGGCCTTCTGAAAATCTAGCAGTGCAAGCAAGGCTCTTGGCAGGCTTGCCAGAAGTGCCACAGCATGCGACCTCGTGATTTTCATCCTGGGGACCTGAAGCGGATGCCGCCTCCTACCATCAAGGAATGCAGCCTCTGCAAGAAAAAGGTCTACGTGCCACAACCGAAGGATGTACCTAAGCCACTGAGGGATTTGTCGCAGGCCGTGTTGGAAGCACTGCGGCCCATTGAGATCGACACGGGCAACTACGAGAAAGTGCCTGCCGGCTACAGGGTGCACACAGCCATGATTTCGTTTTCCTGGGCCGAGAACGATGTACAGGCAAGGGGCTATGGAAATTGTTTTTGATGTTAAAGACTGAGTATCTTAGAACAACGGGTTTGTTACTTGGAGGCTTTTGCTGCCTTTCATGTTTGCAACTTGTCAGGAGAAGTTGGCGGCCCTGCCGAAGAAGTTGGACCGGAAGAAGGGCCGAAAGGCTTTCAAATACCTCACAGAGGATGCTCAAGAGTCATCCGCATACATTGACTTTGTCATTCGGCACTTGGAGTTCTTGAAGCGCCATCGGGCCCCCACCGCCCAACAGAGAAAGTTGCCTCTGCGATTTTTGGAGGAGCAGGGTCTAGAATGTTGCCTTTGGCCTCACCTCTACTGGAGACAGGAACTTTGCGAGACCGTTGTAAGGGCAACAGACGAACGCAGAAAAAGAGGCCAAGCACAGGACAGTTCCTCATCCGAAGAAGCAAGCTCCTTGAGTGGCGGCGAAGACCAAGGCCCAAAACTGAAGAGAGGCCGGCACAGCATCAAGAAGAGCTTCCTCACGAAGGTTTTGAGTCCAGTCATCGGGTACTCCGAGGCCTACGACTTGCTGCACTTTGTGTACGACCTTTCGATGTGGAGCACTTTGGGGGCCACAAAAAACTCGGCCCGCGGCATCCCGCTTCGTTTGGCGCTGCAAGGAGCGTCTTTTTCGCCAGAATACTGGCGGATCCGCCATTTGGCGGTGCTGGACCTGCAGAAACAGGTAGGTTTGCCGTACCTGTTTCGTACCAGAGCTCCTTATGAACGTTCCTTTCCATACCATCAATGGGTGCTGGATGAGATGGCGAAGACTGGCCGAGGCCGGCAAGAACTTCCAGGGCCGGAAACCCTCCATGGAGCTGGACCGAGGCTACTTCACTGGGATCAACAAGCAGACTCAACGTGCAGATCGCCGTTGGAGGCACCATTTGCTCGGCCCGGCCGATGGTTCTGCGGAGAAGACGGTCGAGACGTGCGTGTCGAGGTTGGAATTTCAAGACGGCAAGCGCAAAACCGGCACGCAACGATATCATGGCCGTGGCACGACCCATTCGCATTCCTTGGACTTTTTGACCAACGTGAAGGCCATAGGGTTGGAACAGAAAATCTCGGCGTCGGTTCCTGCCAAAGACGTCGACCCCTACACGCGTGGCATTGTCTTGGACTCGCAGCTGGATCGCCGCACCAGTGGCCTGGCATCATACTGGAGCGACGAGGCTGGACAGCCAATGTTGTACCACACAGAGGAAGATCATGATCTACACGTCCGTGCCTACTTTCCAGAAGCTTTGCAGGTGACGAAGTGTCACGAGGACGTCTTGCACTCAGACGGCAAAGGCGCCTTACTTCGGTATGTGGCCACCTACCAGTCGAAGTTCAGCGGTGGCTTCGCGGGAGAATGGCTCAACGACGATGCTTCGGACTACTCAGTGGCCCGACGCGTGCTGTGCGACCACCATCCACTAGAGCCGGAAATGTGGCTCCACCTTGCAGGGCGTCACTTTCCACAGTTCAGCATGGGTGGCAGTTTGCAGCCCATCGTGGCCCCATACCCAGGCATAAAGGAGAAGCCAAAGTTTGTGGAGCAGTACGAGGCTGGGAACACGTTTGTGTTGTTTTTGAGGTGAAAAAATTGATACCTGAACTCTTTTCTATATAACCCTGTAAATTTCAGTGCGCTTCGAAGCTTTTTCTTATGCCCATGCTGCGCAGGACAGCGAATGGCGTGGCAACAGCATGTCGCTTCTAGAGTTTCTCAGGAAGAGCAACGCCGAGGGCAACATCATTCGGTGGCTCAAACAAAAATACAATAGGGAGCCTGAAGAGGAGAGGCCATCTTTGGAAGTGTTTGCGCAACAGTATGTTTGCCAAGGAGAGAAGGCCATTGCACCGGCCATGGTGTCACGTCTTCGGGATCGGTATTATGGGCAATGGCGGGCTCTTCATGTCCCGTTTGAGGAGCTGGACAATCTCCTAGTCCCAGAGATCCAAGAGAAGGTCCCAGAGCGTTACCAGCAGTTTGCGGGTGCATTGCATCATCGCCCAGACTACTGGAACGACCTCGACAGCATCCGCAAGGACATGGAGCTGGAAGCAAATGGTAACGACCACACATCGAGACGGTGCTGCGCCTCGTAAAGGCCCAGGCCCATTTGGTGAAGCAATATCTACGCGGCGAGGCACGGGGTTCCGGTTGGTCAGGTCACACATGAGCACGGTTGCCGTGGTTCCAAAGTTTTGCGTTGTTCGCTACCGGTTCTCTTTCCCTTGTAAGCACGTACAGCTTCAAACCCGCAGGTGCCTCAAGAAGAAGACGCTGAAGAGGATGCGCCAGGAACAGAGCGGCGTCCGGAAAAGTTTCAATTGGATGCATCGCAGCAGCGCCTGAAAAGTTTCATCGACACGAACACAGAGCGGGCCATGGCCGCACACGCTGCGGAAGATGATGAAGCCTATGAGACCTTGCTGGAAGAGGCGGCGTCCAAGAACTCCATCATGGCTGGCCTTGGCCCTGGGGGCTCTGGAAAGTCCTACGTCATCCATGAATGCATTCGACGGTGGGAAGCTCGCGGGGCAAGGATACTGTTGGCCGTGCCCACCGGGCAGCTGTCATCAGAGATGCGCGCCAAACATCCCACCATCGATGTGGATACGTGCCATGGCGCCTTCTTGTTTCACAAGGAGCTCACCCAAGCCCTGCCCGTGCTTTCGGCCTACGATCTGGTGGTGGTGGACGAGGTCTCCATGCTAACGGCAGAACATTTTGACCGCCTCTATGCGATGTGGATGGCTGCGGACCGCCTCCCCTGCATGGTGTTTCTTGGTGATTTCTGGCAATTGCCGGGTCCGCAGAAGCCTCCGAGCAAAGTGACCGGTAGCCAGGCGTGGAAACATGTGAAGGAAATCCAATTCAATGGCATGCACCGGTGCGACTGCCCCCGTTTGGCCAAGAAGCTTGGGGCCATACGCACCAGCATTCCAAGCAAGAAGCTTTTGAAGAAGATCGCCGATCCGAAGCATCGTGCATGGGACGGTGAAGAGCCGGGAGCTTGGGACATCTTGCAGATCCTTCGCAGGACGAACTACGAACCACGTTCGTGGCGATTTCCCGTAGGGCGGCTGACCTCATCAACAAGTTGGCGGTTCAAGTTTTGTTCGCCGACCGGCATCAGAAGCCCTTGGCGCAGGTGCCTTTGGACTGGGAGACGGCCCCAGAGAACTATGAGAACAAGACCCTTCGAAAGCAGGTGGAAGCCCCTATGGCCGAGATCTACGAGGGCATGCGCCTGGTATTGACGAAGAATCTGAACAAGAAGCAGGCGTGGCAAAGCGACGGTCGAGCAACGTGTTGACTGGGTTTTGTTGTGCTCATTGTCTTTTTGTAGCTGCCCGTTCTAACGATATAACTGGTTTACGAACCATGATGTTCGGCACGGTCTTGTTGTTGTTCTGCTGCCCTGTGCACGCAGGACTTTGTGAACGGCATGGTGTGCCAGGTGATAAGCTTCGATTCGAAGAGTGGTTGCCTGCAGGTCCAGACCGCCACGGGGAAGCGACTTGCCGTGCCGAGCATTCGCGAAAAGGCCCATGGCCACAACGTGGATCACTTTCCAGTGCGGGTTGGCTATGCATGCACCGTTCCTAAGGTACAGGGCCAAACACTGAAGCATCTGACCTTCTGGCCGGACGTTGCTGGGTGTCCGGCGGCCGGCTACGTGGCTCTCTCGCGGGTTCGGCGTGACGAGGACTATCTGATTGGCGGCCGCGTGCGTCCGTCTCACTTCCGCCCAGCCATGTGAAAACAGTATGGCGCCATCGTGGCCACGATGGGTCACGTGAGTCGTTCGCAGATATTGACCTCATGCCTTTAGATGGACTCTAGTGATTGTATTGCTACCGTAATTGCCCTGAAACACGCTGTTTGACAGTTTACTTGTGAAAGTCATCCAAAGGCAGAACTCCTGAACAGCAATATCTGCGATGAAGCTTCTGCATTTCAAGGTTGTCCAGCTTGAGGTGTTGATCCTTTTCCTTTGGATGCCTTGTGTGTGTGCGTTTGTTACATGAAGACAATAGATTGTTAAACTCAAGCTTGGGCCATTGCGCAAGCCTGAAACAGCAGATCGAATACTTCGCCAAAAAGTTTTGTTTGGTTCTTGCAAAGCATCCAAACGAAGGGGGTACCTGAACAGCAACATCGGTACGGCAGAACAGCGCTGGGACAAGGCCATGTGAAGAAAAAGAAAGACCTGCGTGACGAGGAAAGGCCCGTGAATGGTCCATGCAAACCTTTCAGTGCTCCAGTTGCTTGCGTCTTCTTAGTTGACTTGCATGTGGCACATGTCTTTCATGTCGATCACAGGTCTCCGGGAAAACGGCTCGGCGCAATGTCCTTTCGGACGCATGCGTCATATGATGCTACACTGTATTTGATTTCTGTGCACCCGCAGCCCTTAAATGCTTTCCCGGCGCCCCACGGCAAAGAGATGGATCAAAGTTGCAGCCATGTTCTGCTTGTCGGACGAAGCCCAGGGTCGATGGCCATGCGCACTGGGAAGTGGCAGCTTGTCTTACAATAAGAAACCCGAAACCCTAGGATGCGGGACAGGCCTGTGTTGTTTACCAGAGACAGAAACGGCCAGGGCTTTTCAGGGAAGGAAGTAGCCAAAAAGTTCCAAGGACAGAGACGGCTAAAATGTACCTTTCCCGGGACAGAAACGGCCAAACTGGAGCTTTCCAGGGCTGGAAATTGCCAAAATGCAACTTTTCGGGAATTTTAGCGCTGCATAAAACAAATTTTGGAATAGGAAAATACAAAGTTGGAATAAATCGCAATTGGTGGTCTTTTGAAGGCTCAAAAGGCCAAAGTGAAAGGAAATGAAAGCCCAAAAGGCGAAACTGAAAGGAAATGAAGAACAGAAAGACAAAATGGCAGCCCAGACAAGCCAAAAATGAAAGGAAATGAACGCCCAAAAGGCCAAAATGAAAGGAAATGAAGGCCCAAAAACAAAAATGAAAGGAAATCATAGCCGAAAAGGCCAAAATGAAAGGAAATAGAAGCCGAAAAGGCAAAAATGAAAGGAAATAAACACCCAAAAGGCCAAAAATTGCAAAATGCAGCCGGTCTCGGCGCTGATAAAATTTGTTTAAATTTTATTAGA